>JAODLL010005162.1:0-10705 GCA_026546735.1 Forbesichthys agassizii
TACAGTACATTTGTACCTGTGTCTATATGTTTTGTACACCTGGATGAGACAATACATACACGTTTATATTGTTAATCATGTAAGACTATTTCAATAGAGCAGACACCCGTCTGTACAGTACATTTGTACCTGTGTCTATATGTTTTGTACCCGTCACTTTTGCTTTGGTGGCGCTGCACCAATGTCCTCTCTGGAGGCGGAGCCAGGATGGCAAGGTGAAGCCGGTAGCGACCGGTCAGGCCGTGGGGTCCCACAGCTGCTGTGAGGGGCTGGCATTAGGTGAGGTTTATTGTTGTGGAAAAGCCCCTCTCCTTGCCTTCTTGTGTGCTTACGACCTGAGTTAGAGATTCATAACGTATAAATAACGTCACTCAAAGTGCGTGTTATTGTTTGCAGTTAACGGGCGTGTTTCCTACATGCATCTCATATTTACCTGTTTTACAGAAAACGACCGTGTCCATTTCCTCTGTCCTAATGCGCGAGTAAAGGAACAGTGGGTCTTTTAACGGAAGTGAATTGAGCTGTAGCGTGGGGACAGGTCAAACGGTTACACGCACACACACACACAAATCGCGTATGCGCGTGTCATACAGTAGCTGACGCTTGTCTCCGTGTCTGACCTTGACCTGGTGGGTTTTGTGCACGTTGAGCTGGAACGGGTTGTACTCCTGTGGATTGTAGGTCTCTAGAAACACTTTATCCTGGAGACGCAATGAGACGGGTTGACTTACTATCTATTATAAACCTTCTGACACAGTTGCTTCTTTACAGGCTGAGGGAATATAAACGACACTACAGATGGGATTAGTTCGGGCAAATGCAGCACAAAAACAAGGCCGTTCTCTTTACAAGAAGGCCATTCGTGCTTCTTTTAGCGCTACCTTGACGTTACAGTAGTCGATGAATGTGTCGTACAAGCGCTGACGTCTGCCACGCTCCTGGCGGTGGCATCTGGACACGTGCTCCTCCAACTTCTGCTGGATCGGCGTCCACACGTGGTCCGTCCAGCGCTTGTGGAGCAGTTGCCTCTTCCGCTGCTGGCCTATGTCCCAGGGGACCAGGAAAACCTCCACCTCCTGAACACAGGTAAACAACACTGTGAAAACTTCTTCCACAACATGGAAACAGCGGTAGTTGCATTAGTTCCTTATTGCAAACTTCTGTGACACCGAATATGCAAAACGTAGAATGTAATTTACACAACATGTGACACAAGCACAGTATTGCAGTTCACCTTATCTAATTCCTTCTGGGTGTCCAATATGGGCTGTATAATGGCTCGTGACTCTTCATTTTCAGCCTCCAACTTTGCCTGGAATGAATGTGTGCAAATAGGAAGAAGTAGGTCCTTGCTTTACTGTACTACTTTACTGAATTCAAGTCGGTGCGCAATAGTGACTGCATTACCTGTAGTCGCCTAACGATGTCAGGAGAGATCTCCGAGATCCAGTTCTTACACCTTATTCCTGCCCTGTGTCTGACCTTCCCACTGCTGGTCCTTGACTTCATACTTTGTTGGGACATGGTATTCCAGCTATCTGATAAACGTGATGTGCCTTGCACTGTTTCTATAGATCCCTGAAAAATATCATGTATAATTTAGTCCAGTTTTTTTTTTTTTCTGTCTCCCTATTGAATTCTGCATATGATCAGTATAGATGTTGGGTACTTCAAAATAATACACAGCCAGGCATGTACAATGTAGGGGGGGACATTCATGTATTCTACTGTATTCCCACAAGTGATATAATGAATAAAAACACGACCTTCAGTGTGAATTGTGGCCAACAGTTCAGAGAAGCATGGATGCAGCAGTGGTTAACAACAGGCTGTGAGAGATTGTGTCACTCGCTGGAAATGTGAGATGCCTCTCACCGTTACACACATATTAGACTATGTAGGACAAGTGTAAAATGATTCAATCATACACAAGTGTGGCTGGTGGGCCGATTTCTTTCCTTATTGCAATACATCTCTACTATACTGTTTGCAGATACTGTATATTTGGCATGCACTGTAGCAATCTACGTTTTCTAGCCATCACTGCTCTGCTCAGAGATTCCAGAATGGTGGTACATTCATAAATGCGCCATGCTGGACATTGTACACCCTGGCATCTGGCTGGAAAGAGTACAGACACACTAGCTCTCCGCTATAAAAGGCCAGCGATTAATTATTAGTTGGCACTCTTGCTGTACATAGAGGCGTGCGTGCGCGTGCGTGTGTGTGTGTGAGTGAGAGTGCGCTTCAAGCTCCATGCATGTGAGTACTGTCAAAGTCCTTATATGCCCTCTATATAATGTCTCTGCTATTGTGCGTTGGCCACAGATGTAATAAACCTTTTAAGCATCTTTATCTGGCCTGATTATGATTAACTTAATAATTTAGAACCTAAAACCATGCAAAATAACAGCTGTAGCGGTACCTTGGATTGCACAAGAAGAGATGTGTAATGTAATGACTTAAAAGCTTGTCATCTTCACAGAAGGGCTACATTAGCCTACTTAAATGAACAACGATACGTAAAATGGCGACATATTGTTTGTCTTAACAATGCAGTTTCACTCTGCGCGTAATGGATGTCTTACCTTTTGTAGACTTGGAAAAAAAAGAAACAAATCATAATAGGACAAATGCAAAAGGCCTATGACAGAGTTAAAACATTTAACAACCAAACAGCGTCCTCCCAGTGGACGCCCTTCGTGGTAGCAGCATGGTCTCCTGCATGTTCGTATTTAGTCACAGCCGCCGATAGACCTACTGCTTGTTTAGTTTTGAGCATAGGTTCTACCACTTGCGTTGCCATGGAGATGCACATTCAGAACCCAATTTATCAATTGTTACGTTGTTGCTGGTAAATTACGTGTATAGCCTCTCTTATGGCCAATATTGCAACATAGTGGCAGGTATCAGGATAAGAAGGCAGTCGCTATAAGTATAGGTTGGGCTGCGCCGGTGATTATTGGCCACTGCGTTAACTCTCTGCTGTCACCGGAGGTTAACTTTAGTTGACTATCCATCCCACGGCCACACAAGGACTAGTCTATGACACCTGTCCTACAGGGAAAGATACGGCTGCTAAATGGTTGGCTATTAGCTGCGTAAAGCGACAGGAGTGCGTGACCACAGCCATAACTTGAGGAATCTATTTGAATTCTTAATTTTCGTTGCCCAGTCTACAGCCGGCGGACTACATGGATTGGTGGACTTCGCTGGCAGCGAGTATTGGCTTGCTATGGGTTCTCTGTTTTATAGACGGTAAGAGAAAATGGTTAACTGAGATTTGGAACCTCTCACCGTCAAAGGAACCGTGTGACGGGGGTCTTCCACCTTATTGCGGTATGAAAAAGCTTTAATTCACCATGGCCTGCCTCTTCACCGCACCACACGTTGGGAACTTGGTCATAGAAATACGTTTTTCGAAGCATTAGTGCAATGTCATTATTTACGCTTTAATCATATTTGAATAATATTGTTTGACCCAAATTGGCAAGAATAACAGAAATGATGACAACAATATCTAAATAAAATCAGGCCTTAATATGATAGGACATCTTTATAAAATGAAGTTGTATAGACCTACCAAAGCAGAGTATAGAGATGGAAAACAGCAAAAATAATAGATTTCATTTCCGCCTAAAAATCTACTCACTTTTAGAGTAAAAAATATCTTTGTAATAATGCAGTTGCAGCCCCAAACCTAGAAATCAATAACCCAACATCCGAATAGGCTACCATGTGCAACGTTTGATAATAAGCAGAGCAGATTGAGAGGTTTTATTAGAGGCATGTCAAGGCCCAAATCATGACAAGGATGTATTATAAGAACGATGGCACTGTCAGTGGGTGTCAGATGTCAGTACAATGAAGTAAATAACGTTTGCCAAGAAATGACGGCAAATACCTAATCACATTATAATCTGTTCCCTGGAAAAAGATACAATACAATAGACAATGGTCAGGAATTATTTGAAATTGACACCAAGATATTGAAACTACTAAACTAAGCGGTGTTCTCAAACACAACTTTTGATCACAAAACAGCAAAAGTAAGACGTAATTTACGGTTACGGCTGCAAGATGCGCCGTTATACCCTGAATAGAAGACAATTGGTGCTCGAGGCTAATCCTGTGTCAGGCGATGTTTGTAATGGTTACTGGCATGAGCCTGAGTTTTAAGGCTTTAGCTGACCCCGTGACCCTCTTATCTCCAGGCAACGCAGTGCTCGAGGTTCGGCTGCTCTTCCATGCGCTCACCAAAGCCGCGTGTCACCTGTACCTGGCGCTGCTCCCGCTGCGGCGCGCATCCAGTCACTTCGTAGACTGTGCGCGACTTCTCATCACCCACGCACAACAGAAAGCACCTCCCACGTCCCACGGCTATCTCCACCAAGGCCCTCCTCCAGCCAAGAAAGGCGCCTTGCACTTTTTGGAGGGGATCTGCGTGGTGTGCGAGACGCTGCCCAACCTCATGGGCGCCGCTCTCAGCGTGGGCGCAGCCATGTGCCACGCCCTTCAGGGGGTCTCCTATGTTCTGGCAGCCACGATGCGCACCATCCAGATTAACCTCTTCTCCCAAATGAACGGCGAGAAGGAGAGGTGGGACAAAGAGCGTCACAGGGTCAAAGAGAATGAGAAAAAGCTCAACTCTAAAGTGGTGGAATATATATCCGTTTTCTGTCAGGACCCCGTCACCTCTCTTCGCATCAAGGTTGACGTGCCGCCAGTGTACAGATAAAATTCAGTCGATTCACATTATGCTTGCTAATTGGTCATGAGAGGCCTTTTCTTTAAACCCTGTGGAGTTACTTACATGTGCAGACAAATGTATTTAATGGTTTGGAATAATGGTTTTATGACGTCATGAGGGTCAACCATGTCAATCATGTTTTACTGTGGGAACTGAACAGAATGCATAAAGTTAATGGTGCATTTAATTTTATTACATCTTTTACACTGAAATGTACACATAATAATAAATGTCTCAAATTCCTACCTGTACTTCACACTTTCATTTGTTGATTTTATTATGGCATTTATCCAGTTTTAACATGTATCTATTGATGTAAAAATCACACAAACCATTCCTAGACATTACATTTAGGTTCAAATGGGATTTATTTATTCACTTACATTTGCATTTAGACCAGACAGCATTCAGATTATTTGCATCGAATGTGCTGTGCTAGCTCGTATTAAAATACTGTTATTGTTGAGATGGATGACAAATCGGTTTATTAAATGAAACTGCCATTTTTTTTAAAACTAACCCTTAATGAATATCAAATGAAGCAATGCTTCTAAATCTCTCAAGCGAGAAAGAAGATGCAGACAGTTCCACATGGAACGATGCCATGGTTTAAATCAGGTGGTCGTCTGTCTGAAACCTTAACCCTCTCTGAAGAGAGAGCGAGATTGAGACAGGTGGAAGATCATAAGGTAGGGGGGACTACTTCCGCTTGAGTTTAAAGTCTTGCTTCTGGTGCAGACATGAGCATCTGTGGTGGCATGTGACCACCTATGAAGAGGGAACGTTTAATTAAACCTTTAAACATTTTAGGCAATTCCTTACCAAAATCCTAAACAGACTTACCGAGGATGTCTCCAATTCTCTTGACAGCTGCTTTGTTGATTCTATATTGATCACGCTGAGCCCTGTGAAAAGAAAACGACTGATCAATGCGGACAGTTCTCAAGCCCCGCAGAAGGTGAGCTTAAAACCAAGCAGGTGTACGCAGGCACTAATCTCACTACGTACTCCCTGCACTTTGATATGGCCTCTAGTCTTTGCAGTGCCGACAAAACATTTTTATGCGTGTCAGACGAAAGGGCTTCATAGGTGTGAAGTCCACCTGAAATACACAGCACGAACTTCTAGAAAAGTCAGGTTAAACACAACATGAATATAAATATACAGTATAGCAACATATTAATCAATTGTAATAATAGATGATACATTTAAATAACCTGGTGGTAAAATCTGATATTGCAACTTTTGCCTTTCTGGGAACCCTCGGGCAAAAAGGAATTACAAGTATCATCAGCTGTAACAACAATTAGCAATCGATTCTAACAGTGAAAACGTCTTTATTTCCCCAACCTGAAAGTATGAGCCTGGTGGCCAAGCCTCGAACGTCGATGATAAACTGCTTTTCTGAGACCACCTGAACCCCCTCTTCACACAGATAACTAAAAACCATCTGGACACAGAGACACACTTGAGCAATTAACTGACAACATGATGTTACAATAAAGTCCACAACTCATTGTAACTCTCCCTCAGAGAAGGTAATCATCGGTGGACCTGGTAAGACTCTATGAAGGGTTGTAGTAGAGTCCTCAGAAAGTAAGTGATCTGAAGCCCCGCCTCTATCTGTGTCACTTCCTGTCGGGTGGTCTGGACAGCTCCACTTTTCTCCAATAGGCTGCAAGCCTCTTCAAAGTCCTGATGGAAACACATGGTCACTATCCTAGCTGACTGTCAACACGAAGAGGTCTATAGCAATCTAGAGCAGTGGTTCTCAATGTTGGGTTGCCAGACACAGTGAAGGGGTCACAAGATGATTTTCAGAAATTGTTTTTGAAATAGCATTTTTTAAACCATAATTGTTAGCAGTAGTACAGTTTATACATTACTTTGATGTATTCTGCTACTATCCTAGCCTATTTTAATTTCATAGAGTATTAGTATACAATCGCTTACTACACTTTTAATTGGCCTCATCCAGTTAGACAGCTGGACAGTAAATGGGTAGGGTTACCTGAGCCGAGCAGCCAGGCATGAAGACGAACTCACTGGAGAAGACTGCTTGAAGAAAACTAAAGAAGGCAAAGAGCTCATCTAAGAAGAGAAAAGGAGATCATGAACCAAATGGAAACACAGGTGTACAACACACACGGGGGATGGGGTGTATTGTGTTTTTTTACTGGATTACATAGTTTTTTTATTGTTAGGAGACAAAATTGGAATCACGATAAAAATGTGATTGTACAGCCCTAACTTGCGGTCAACATTTCATAATAACAAAAGAAGAAATAAAAGCACACTTCAGGTATTACCCAATACAACAACAGGTACACAATCAGTGTGTGTGTGTCACCTCTGCGGGTGCTGTGTGTGGTGTGCATGGCCGTGACCAGCATGGCTTGCCGGGTGAACACGTGCAGCGCCTGGTTCCTATAGGACGCCACCATGAGCACGGATGCCGCTCGGCTAACCACGCCCACCTCGGGGCTCAGCGGACGGCTCCTTGCAGGCTCCGCCTCCGCCACCAGGTAGACACGCCCCCCTTTGCGTCGCACCAGCGAGCGGTGAAGCTGCAGGGCGCGTGACATCACGTCTGCGTCCGGGAGGTGTCCTAGACCGGGGGGAAGGGAGTTCAAATTCGCCAAACGTCAAACGTGTTTTCTTTCAACGTTTTGTGTAAACGTGTCAGATTGCTCGATGTAAGTCCAGCAACGTCCGTGGGTGTTCGCCGAGCACGACCTCCTCACACCATTTTATGTGTTCGCAAACGTTGGCGGTGAACTCAAAGCAAATGGACAACTGTTTGAACATGTTCGCCATGTTTTGACAGTTTGCATGTGCTTCAAAGCTCGGAGCAGTACTGTACAGTATCAGGACATGTAAGTGTGTCTCTATCGTGGCTGTGCATTATATCAGGTCAGCATTTCTGCATGTCTGTCTGTGTGTGTCTGTCTGTATGTCTCTCTGTCTGAGAAAGTGAGGCACTTCGGGGAGGTCTTTAGTGAGGTTAAGTCACTCGGAGCGGTTTAATCCACTGGACATCTCCTAAATTAATCTGGGCACTTGTGCCAAATGCCATTCTTCTAATCTGTCTGATCTTTGAGGAAACGTGGTAGATCGCCGCCCACTGGACAGTTTATATGCTAATTATACACATACAATACTATGCCGTTAGGAACGTTTTGAGGCTTTCCCTTTAAGGCTATTTTACTTCATAGTTAAGTAAGGTACCTGCCCAAATAACTTAATATAAATTTGCTTAGTAGGAAAACATGGGGCAGAATACCATTTATCTACATGACTTATTGCTAATATGCTCTATTTATCCTGTCATTGTTCCACCATATGGCTCTATACAATACATTTTCTCTCCACCTTTGTATCATCTGAATTCCTCCACCCATCTGCCACCCACCCACCCACCATACATCCATCTCCCACCCACCAGGCCAGCCGAGGGAGGCCCCAAAGCCCAGCGCTAGCCTCCTGAGCCACAGGGTGCGCTGGTAGAGCTGGTCCAGTGGCAGGCCTTGCTCTACGAGGGCATCGCCGGGGCTCTGGAGCAGCACGCAGCCCATGAGGGACCAGGGGCTGAGGATGGAGCCCTGCTCCTGGGCAAGCACCGCCCGGTGGGCCAGCCAGCTCACACAGGCCTGGGTCTCTGCACTGGGCTTCTGGGGGAGATCTCTGTAGAGTATCAGTAGAGCAGGTGAGGGTGGAGCAGTGGCTGTTAAGAGGCTCTGCACTAATAGGCACACTAAGCTTACTTTAATTACTGAATGTTTCCAATTGCAGCTTTACATCTTTGAAATACAATGGCAAGACCATTGCACACTAAAATAATAATACGGCAGTATTGCATGAGTATGCTTTAGCTGTGCTTTATCTCTTTCTTATAAGGTGTTGAGCGATGGGACAATATGTGATGTCATTTATCATGACAAAAATACTAACGTATCGTGGTGAATGTCAACATACATTGTAGGGATAATCATGATTATCAATTTACTAGCCTCATTTATCAGCCCGCATCTTTCCAAAAGTCACCACTATTGCTGAAGACCCCACATAAAAAAGATAAATTGTGTTTGTTGAAATGTGTGTCATGATGCAATCTTTTTTTTTTTGTTTCTTAACTAAATGTAATTTCTAAATGTTTAATAACAATAATGTAATAAATAATCGTGATAATATCGTCAATCTCATTTATTATAATGTTTAATAGTGACATTAATTCTTCAGATCGTCCCATGCCTAATAGTGTTATAATATAGAGGAGGGGCGGTATACCGAGGGATAAGGTTGTACTGGCGCCGGTTGATCCTGTCCTGTGACAGCTGTCTGACTGACAGGGGCTGGCCGATGTTGACGTGCATACAACCATAGTCCTCTTGTAGGACTCTGGTGGCCTTCAGCAGACCCTGCATACAACCAGTGGACAGGAAGCAAGGTCATTTAATTTGTTGTTGTTGTTTAAGGAGTCATATCCGAGTAGTGTATTTCCATAATGTAATGTATATTTTGCTGTTTTAAATGGCTTCCTTGATTGGGAGAAACAACATTTTGCAAAAGGTGCACCACAATTGTGTTTGAATAAAGGTCGTCAGTCGACAAAAAGTGTAATCGCGATAAATCGCACAATTTACGTAATTAATCCATATGAACAAATTACCTTTTCAAAATGTAACCTAAATATTTTTTATTTACAGTATATTTAGTGTTATATTTTTATAACAAGATATGCCGGCTTTATGCATAAAGCATTTGTTCATTTATCCAAGGACCTTATTGGCCAAAGTTTTTCTCTTTACAATTCACCCTACCCTAAAACCGACACAATAACAGTACAATTACATCCTACGACTTGCTGTATAATGCTTTTATAAGGCAGAGACATATATAGGATACATATAAGACAGATGTATTATCAATAAGATAAGATTGGACTTATCCAGAAAATAGACTTGTATTGGACTAGCAGTCAAGATAAGATTGGACTTATCTAGAAGATAGACTTGTATTGGACTAGCAGTCAAGATAAGATTGGACTTATCCAGAAGATAGACTTGAATTGGAGTAGCAGTCAAGATAAGATTGGACTTATCCAGAAGATAGACTTGTATTGGACTAGCAGTCAAGATAAGATTGGACTTATCCAGAAGATAGACTTGTATTGGAGTAGCAGTCGTACCGTGGTGGTCTCCTTAGGCTTAGGAACACCCAGCAGCTCCTGTGCTAGCAGTGACTCCTCCAGCACGCGCTCATAGCTAATGCTGATGGGCACCAGCATGATGTCATACACCTCCCCTTTAAAGAAGGGCTCCAACACCATGTGCATCATGCCTGCACACACGCACGCACGCACGCACACACACATAGAGAACACATGCATATAAACATACTAATATTCACAAACACACATATAGAGAACACATGTATATAAACATACTAATAATCATATACACACACACACACACATAAAGAACACATGCATATAAACCTACTAATATTCACAAACACACATAGAGAACACATGCATATAAACATACTAATATTCACAAACACACATATAGAGAACACATTCATATAAACATACTAATAATCATATACACACACACACACATAGAGAACACATGCATATAAACCTACTAATATTCACAAACACACATATAGAGAACACATCTATATAAACATACTAATAATCATATACACACACACACACACACACACACACATAGAGAACACATGCATATAAACATACTAATATTCACAAACACACATATAGAGAACACATGCATATAAACATACTAATAATCATATATACACACACACACATAGAGAACACATGCATATAAACATACTAATAATCATATACACACATATGGCATCATCGGTCCGTGACCTCCAGCACTCACTGGATCGGTTTGCAGCCGAGTGTGAAGCGGCTGGGATGAGGAT
>JAODLL010005163.1:0-10705 GCA_026546735.1 Forbesichthys agassizii
CATTAAAGAAAACTGTGCTTTTCTTTAAAAAATAAGGACATTTCTAAGTGACCCCAAACTTTTGAACGGTAGTGTATATATTCGCCACTCATTAAGGACCCAGGGCTGTGTAAAAGTACTTGTTTTTTCAGCTTTCACAAATGGAAGTATAAAGTTAAACACCACAACCATTGCCCATTGGACAATACATTTCTGGGAATTTATGTATAATATGCAATAATTACATATCTTAAAATATATTCACAAAATATTTACTTTAATCAATGACAATTATAGTGTTGTCAATATTGTATTATTTAATTTGACAAATGTAAACCAATAGTTAGTTAATAATACTGCTATTTATAACTACATCATTATGTTGCATACTATTAGGCAAAGTCTTTAACTTCATGGTGTATGCCAGGGGTGGGGAATCCTGGTCCTGGAGGGCCACTGTCCTGCATGTTTTAGATATGTCCCTGCTCCAACACACCTGATTTAAATTAATGGTTCGTTATCATGTTTCTAACAACCAATTCATTAAAATCAGGTTTGTTGGAGCAGGACCAGGGTTCCCCATCCATTCAATCTGGAGGTAAATTTACAAGTTGTGATGGCACACAAAAACAAATGAGTCAACCTACCATCGGGGTGCTGCTATGTTTACTTTTTGCTATTATGGTCTAAAGTTACAGAACTGTTGTGTGATGTCACCATAGTGGAAACAATATGAGCTGAGAGGACAAATATTTGTCTCAACATTTACATTCCTTATCTAGTTCTTGCTCTGTGTGAAGATTATATGGTTTCACAGTCATCTTAAACTAAGTGAACAATCCACCTACTTATTTATTTATAATTTATAAATGATTTATATTCTCGACTGTTGTCCAGCCTGTCATCTGGTTCAGACTGCTTCCGCTAACGTGGTTAGAGAAGAAATCATGAATTCTGTTTGGCAGGAGAAAGGCTGCAGACCTCTGTCACAGGGAGGCAGAACATTAACAAGACCATAGTTGTATGTTATGTGGGCATTCTCTCTTGGAGAATGGCTCTGTGCTCACTAGCTGCGTTTACATGGACCGTATTATTCCGATTGGAATTATGTTAAAAGAAAGAAAAATACTCAATATAAACACCACGATCAGAATAGAAATGGCCAACCCGATCAAAATGTATTTCCAAAGCAGAGGTAGTATATAGCCCGTGATATACTTGATTTTAATTATGCGTGTGTGTGTGTGCGCGCGTCTCTGTGTGTGCGTATTTCTCTCTGTTTCTCTGACTTCAACTCTCCATCAGTCACACAAATAGCCTCACTCTCCGACATACTTATAACTAGAATCTGGTTTCACCATTTGCTAGTGGTACACATTACACAATGATCTAGATAATGTGTCCATGTTTAACATAAATTCTGATAAGTTGAAATGGTGCATGTAAACACCAGACCCGATTAGGTGACATCCCATGTAAACAGGTAACCCGAAACCTTCATTCGGAAAGACAAAAAAGTGTCCATGTAAACCCAGCTAGCGTCTCGCTCCCATACTTTCTGTGAATGATGTTACCCACAACTAATGAAGTCATAAATATTTCTGTCCCAGATAAGCCGTTCTGCCTTTTAATGAGATTAGATGGTGTCTTATCCACACTGTCAGACACTTGTCAATGCAGTGTTGACAGATTTAAAAACAAAAGTATATGCCAAGCAAAGAATGGCATAATATTCACAACTATATAAACATCAATATATTGAGGTCCACATATCGATCAATTTTTGAAAAACTGCACTTAGACTTAAGTAACCAAATGACAGATCACACAACCTGAAGCTGACATTAACATAGTTTAATGACCAATCTTCCTTAACAGTTATCCCTTGTTGCCACTATTGTGAATCATCTACAGTAATGCTTGTGTACAGCGTCTTTGAAGCCTATGTGCAACAGCACTTACAATAATAATATGAAAATATAAACACTGGGTCCATACAGTTGTGTATGCCTTACATTGATCCTCTATAGAAATGTCTTGCAGGCTGTCTTCAGATTGAAACTCAGGATATATGTCATCCACAGACGTGGACAGAGAATCACTAGCTCTACTGGAGAAATAGGATTTCTTGGCTGGGTGAAGTTTCTGGTAGAGGGGTGTTGGTGAGACAGAGCCCAGGAGCAACAAACAAGTGGCCAACACATCCCATAACTTCATTTTAGACTTAGTTCCTATAAAAGGAATCTGAAAATATATCAAACATCATGTTATTTTACAAGGTGTCAAAACAACTATACTAAATCTAATAAAAACAGCATGACACAAGAGAACATAACAGCTAGCGTGAGACTATACCAGAAATAATAATGAGCCAAATTAAAATATAAATGACACTGAAATTTACTTATACAAATAATTCAGTAAATTCGTGTATATTGTCTTGTGGTCTGTATTCACTACTTTTAAAACTATAAGCTACAGTCCTATATCTCCAGATTGTAATAGCTAAATTAAGATCTATATAAAAAGGCAAGAAATGGATATGTAGAGTTACATTTGATTTATATATTAAGTTCTAAGTGCAATGAAGAATAGTAATTTGTTTACGCTACATTTTTGGCGAGTTAAACAGTGATAATCAGCGTCTTAATGGCATGTTGAGACAGCAGCAAAACTAAACATGCACTGCGTAGGCTACATAAATAATACTGGGCTATACACGTTACCCACAAGCCTAAATGCAAACATTGCGTTTTAATTTCGACGTGTTAGAATAACTATAATTAGACCCACAAAAATTACTAAATCCATTCCAAAATGTACCAAAATATTAAAATGTATTGTTTTGAATATCTTACCTTATATATGGCCCATGCGGACCTCCAAGTTTGTCCAAATCCAAACAGAAAACACGACTCATTTAATGTTCCAAGTTTAACAGCTACAGATTACAAATCGTTAGATAATGTCCACATACAAAAACAATAACGTCCACATACAAAAACAATAATGCATATGGAGTGCACGGTGAGTTTTTCATACTGGTGTGTAACCAGAAGTGAAGTTCCAAAGAAATAGCTAAAAACTGCGCTCTGCGGAAAAACAATTGCTGTTCCTGGCAAATTGGATGCTACGTTTCCAAGTTGGAAATCCGATAAAGATCCACCATGTCCGTGTGAGTCTACACATGAACGCGTTACCGAAATTCCGACCCACAATGTGTCCTCAAGGGCGCGATAAAGTCACAATTATCACGCCGTCATTAAGGGCAACCATTTCTGAAATTTGCGCCAGGTCATCATAGTCTCCAACATTTAAAACGACCTTGATCACGCCAAAACAGGGGAGGGTATTTATTCAGAGTATTTATTCTCCAAATTCTCTAGTAAGCCTTGTCGTTTTAATGCTATGGTCTTCCTCACACTGGACTGGCATGGCAGGTGTTCAACTATCTGCGCGTAAACGCGGTACAGGGTGTAGAACGCTGTTTGGAGAAATTTATAGCTACATGCGAGGCTGCGAGCTGACGTTTAGAGCAGTACTGTCCGCCCCTTTTCTCTCAGCCTCTACAGAGTAACACAAGCCACATATCCTTATTAAACACCCGTTGCTTAATTTGGAGAATTGCAATTTCGAGATGTCTAGAGGATTATGTAACGCTCCTGATGTTCCTGGATTCGATTTCATTGTGCTGAAAGCCACTTGGAGATGTACATTTACGATTGGTTTTGTGGCTCACTGATCTTCCCGCGTCTTGCGCGCGCTGGTGTCAGGTTCCATTTGGTGGTTACACACAGGTTATATTTAGATACCCACCGTCGCATGTATTTATTTGGAATACATTTGTAAATAACCGCGGTGTGCATGTTTGAAAGGTTAAAACGTTATATATTAATTTCAAAATTGAGAATACATGATTCATTTATTATAAGAATGTAATCCTATTTACCTGGGGGCACAGGTAATTTAATAACTAATATCTTGTGACGGAAAGCCTTGGGGAAGAATGCATGGACAACAAAAGAAGGACTCCAAACCACAGTCAAACTTGAGAAAGTATTTCCATTAGCCTATTACATTCTAGTCTCCTTTCATCTTTTTGCAGATATGTTCATCCAAATCATTTTTGTTCATGAGAAATTAAACTTAATTTCTTTATTTCATAAATATTTTGGAACCTATGCATCCATGTGCTAATGCCCAAATGCAAAATACTTAGATTTATGTAAATTATTTATTTATCTCTCTTGGCGCTTTTTGAGTATATCTCACATTTTATATATAGGACGTATTTTGTGCTGCTGAATTGTATTTCATGTCACTGCACGTTTTCGTGTGAGCATTTTGGAATTCCTTGCTCTGTCTCATATCTACTTGGTAGTGAGCCAAGTCTTCACAAAGGTAGAGGATTCCATTCTGTCAGGTCTACTTTGTTGTTTTGTTACTCATTGATGGTAACTATTAGAGCATGTGTCATAACTCACAGCCGTCTGTCTTTTGGTAATGCATCCTCCTTTGAATAGTAAATGGATGTTACATGGACTGCCTTTATATAGGGCTTTTCTAACCTTTCGGTTTCTCAAACCGCTGTACATTATTGCCTCACATTCACCCATTCACACACACATTCATACACCAATGGTGGTGTCAGCCATGTAAGGAGACACCGGACACTACTAGACACCTCGACACTGCAGAGTCAGTGGGGTTCAAACCAGAAACTTTGCTATCACCTGTCGCCCACTCTACCTACTGCACCTAGTTTATTTTTATAATTAAAATCTCAAGGCCATTAATGGCCTTTTTAGGAGACTGAATGAAATTGATGAAATTCACATTTTCATCTATTCTTTCATTTTCTTTTGGTACAAAAAAGGGGTAAAAGGGAAATATACATTCCCACATCTGCAAATCTAGTTTAAAAAATGTCTAGCCTAAAAATGCTATTATTATACATTCATCATGAATTGGTGAGACTTGACACGTTCATTTTGTTTTGGGAAGATTGGGCCAACAACAAATATAAAATGTGTAACTTTGTGTTTCAGTCCTGTTTCCCTGTCACTCCATGCCCTCTGTTCCTTGGTCTCGTTAGCTTCACCAGGTGGGACAGACCTCCATCACATTAGCATCATCTGATAACCAAAATGATCAGTGTGAATTTAACTTGGTGTTAAAAATACTGTTTATATAGGTCCACACCATTTTGAGTTAATTTTACACTTTTGAAGGTGTTTATATTTTAACACTTTCAGTGTTAAAACACTATGCCACTATGCCTGGGACTTTAAATAGCTGTAACGTTTAACGAACGACAAGGACGAGTGTTAAACTTGACAGTGGTTTTACTCTTAATAGAAAGCAACACATACAATATCCCACGAGAACAGAAACACCAAACAAACACTAAATACAGGTGCACAAACAGGGAGGGGAGGGGCTGCCATGACGCCTTGGGCAGTGGTTAGCGAACCGACGCGGCACCGCGCCAGCGGAGAAGGAGCCAGGACACACCCCAGGACCCAGGTGTGAAAGTACCCCCCCCTTCCCCCACCCTCCTAGGCGCGGCTCCAGACAATGCCACCCGTCGATGCGCTGGGCGACCCCGAGGCCTCGGTGCCGGTCCGGGCGGCTGGCGTGGAAGGCGGTCTTCAGCTGGGCGTCCAGGACATTCACCGCCTGGACCCAGCTGCGCTCCTCAGGGCCAGGGCCAGAGCCCCCGCTACGTCCAGCGGGGGTGGCGGGACGACGGGGCCAGCATCCGCACCTAGTGAACCAGGAACCACTGGCCTGAGGAAGGAGAAATGGAAAGTGTTAGAAAGTCGTAGGGCGGAGTGAGCTCTAGGGTGACGGACACATCGTTAAGCCTACAGAGTATCTTGAAGGGCCCTATGTACCGGGGAGACAACTTACGACACGGCAGGCAGAGTGGGAGGTCCCGGGCCAACAGCCACACCTGGTCGCCTGGCTGGTAGTCCGGTGTGGGTGACATCTTTATGTCAGCCTGCTCCTTCTGTCGTGCGCCGGCCCGCTGCAGGTGGCGGCGGGCCTTCGACCAGACACTCTCGGACCGCCGGAACCAGCCCTCAACGGCAGGTGTGTCACAGGGGTCCGTCCCCGTCCAGGGGCAAAACGGCGGTTGGTATCCCAGCACCACCTGGAACGGGGACAACCCCGTGGAGGACTGGTGCAGAGAGTTCTGGGCGTATTCGGCCCACGCGAGGTACTTGGCCCAGTCCCCAGGGTTGTCCTGACAGAAGGAGCGCAGGAGCCTCCCGAGTTCCTGGTTTGTCCGCTCCGCCTGCCCGTTGAACTCCGGATGGTACCCAGACGTGAGGCTCACCGCGACCCCCACGACGAAGTGGTCCACGATGACGAAGATGGCCATTTTCCACTCCGACCTGGGCAGGTCTGTCAGAAAGTCCATTGCAAGGTGGGTCCATGGACATTCTGGTATCGGCAGGGGGCACAGTTTGCCGGCTGGTGCCGCCCGCAACTGCTTAGACCGGGCGCACACTGCGCAGGAGCGAACGTAGTGGGCCACGGTCTTTTCCATGCCAGGCCACCAGTACTTCTACCGCAGGCCGCCACCGTGCGTTGAAACCCAGGATGTCCCTTGGCTGGCAACCCGTGGGCCCACCACCCGTGACCAGACGATCTCAGACTATCTTACCTTATATATGGCCCATGCGGACCTCCAAGTTTGTCCAAATCCAAACAGAAAACACGACTCATTTAATGTTCCAAGTTTAACAGCTACAGATTACAAATCGTTAGATAATGTCCACATACAAAAACAATAACGTCCACAGACAAAAACAATAACGCATATGGAGTGCATGGTGAGTTTTTCATAATGGTGTGTAACCAGAAGTGAAGTTCCTAAAAACTGCGCTCTGCGGAAAAACAATTGATGTTCCTGGCAAATTGGATGCTACGTTTCCACGTTGGAAATCCGATAAAGATCCACCATGTCCGTGTGAGTCTACACATGAACGCGTTACCGAAATTCCAAACTACAATGTGTCCTTAAGGGCGCGATAAAGTCACTGTTATCACGCCGTCATTAAGGGCAACCATTTCTGAAATTTGCGCCAGGTCATCTCCAACATTTAAAACGACCTTGATCACGCCAAAACGGGAGGGTATTTATTCAGGGTATTTATTCTCCAAATTCTCTAGTAAGCCTTGTCGTTTTAATGCTATGGTCTTCCTCACACTGGACTGGCGTGTAGGCCAAAGCGGTGGTAGAAGTTGGCGAAGCCCAGGAAGCGCTGGAGTACCTTGATGGTCTTCGGGGCTGGCCACGCCTTCACCGCCTCCACCTTGGGCTGTTCCATGTGGACCTCCTCTGAAGATATGCGGTATCCCAAGAAGGAGATGGTGGACTGGTGGAACTGGCACCTCTCCACCTTGGCGTACAGATGGTACTGACGCAGAAGGCGCAGCACCGCATGTACGTGGCCCACAGGATCCGCCAGGGAGGGGGAGTAGATCAGGATTTGTCGTCGATGTAGATCAAGATGAACCTCCCTAGCAGATCATGGAACACCTCATCAAGAAAGAACTGAAACACGGCGGAGGGCATTGGCTAGCCCGAACGGCATGATAAGGTATTTGTAGTGCCCCGATGTGGTGCTGAACGCCGTCTTCCACTCATCACCCTTCCTGATGCGGACCTGGTGGTACGCACTCCGGAGGTCCAGGTGGGTGAATACACGTGCCCCCCGTAGCTGCTCGATGGCAGAGGGGACCAGAGGCATCGGATACTGGAACTTGATGGTGACGTCATTCAGTCCCCGGTAGTCGATGCATGGTCGGAGGCCACCGTCCTTCTTGCCCACGAAGAAAAAGCTGGCCGACGCCGGGGAACGGGAGCATCGAATCTGAGCCAGGGCTTCTTCCACGTACTTCTCCATGGCCTCCGTCTCCACCAAAGCCAGGGAGTAGATTTTGTTCCTGGGGGGTGCGGACCCAGGCAGCAGGTCGATGGCACAGTCCCAGGAGGGAGACACTTTGCCCGTTGCTCTTAGAACATGTCCTGGTAGGCGGAGTACTTGGGCGGGATCTTCTGTCGCAGAGCGCTCACTTCACCCCCCACCAACGTGGTACCACACATTGCGGTGCATAATCAGGTCCCCCGGCAGGTGGCACCCCATCCTCGGATCCTCCTTTTGCTCTAGTCAATGCATGGGTTGTGTTCTTCTAGCCACGGGAGGCCGAGGATGAGCTGGTGGTTCGATGTGTCCATCACCATCAACTCCGCCATCTCCCTGTGGCAGCCCAGAAGTGTCAGCGTGAACGGACCGGCCCGGTGAGTGACGGTACCGTAACCGTTTTGGCGACCGTTTAGCGCATTGACCGGGAGCGGCTACATACTCGTGGGTGATGAGCCAACTCAAAACAGGTGCACAAACAGGGAGGGGAAAGGCTGCCACGACGCCTTGGGCGGTGGTTAGCGAACCGACGCGGCAGCGCGCCGACGGAGAGGGAGCCTGGACACACCCCTGGACCCAGGTGTGAAAATAGCTAAACTTCCCCATACTTTAAAAGTGTTCTATGTAAAAAATTACCATATTCTTCAAACCTTTAGGGGTCAGCATTACACCATAATATTGTGGCATCATTAGTTCACCCTTAGATAAGCACTTATCGCCACATTCTCAGTCAATCTGCTTAGGTACTATTCGCACACATAATTGTAACAGTGCAGGGTGAGGGCGAGGGCAAATGCAGACAGACAAAACACACACAGTAGTCTTACATGAACAGGCGAGGTTTAGTAAGACTCAACATTACATGGGGAATACTCGGAACAAAGGAAGCAAAGTTGCTTAAACGCAAACAATAACCCAACCTTATCTGCCCTTACACCCAAACGGCTGGGGGCAATCTGCTGATTGCACGTGTATGTGTGGGGCGCTGGGAGCAAGGGCTTGCAACGCACACCGGTGATGCAAACTTTGGATGTTACACTTGTTACACATTACAAATGTGACTATTGATACCATCAAAGCAAGACTACAATTACAACTACAATTAAACTAAACTGCTGAAACACTGACAACCAACACTGCTATTTTATAATATTCCCATGCCATATCAATAAGAAAACAGCCACAGTCAGCCAAACAATATCAACGCCATATGGAACGGTAGGCTATGGTTTGCAGGCAAGTCTAATGCGTCTCAATTAATCAACCTTTATTTATATAGCACTTTTCATACAAATTAATGTAACACAAAGTGTTTCACACTACAACAAAAAACAAAACAAAAAAAAAGAGTAAAAAAAAAGACATTATATAAAATAAAAAGTAATACCACCACTCATGTTACACTCATCATCCCAACCCTCCAATCACAAACAAACATCTGAAGTCCCATTCCCACCATCCCCAAAACACCACCAGGGACCCTAGACCCGCTCCCCAGCCACCTCAATCTCAGTGAGAGAATGGAACCCCGACAATATTGACAGAAAGAGCCTACACACCAACATACCCCAGACCCCCAAGAATGTGGCATCAAGAGCGCATCACCGATCACAGACACTGGGCAGGTGACTAAATGTATCAGCTCCCCCCAGCTAAACCCCCAGGCACTGCAGGCTAGGGCACACACCCACCCATAATCCAGCCGACCAACCATGCACCACCATTAGCGGAACCCCGGAGACGACACCACAGAAGCACTAAATAACCCAATCCACGACACAACTCCCAAGTCCCAACTTCCAATACTGAATCCTCGACCAGTAAACATGAAGAATGGAGAAATGGTTCAAATCTATTAAGATTCAGTCCCTTAAAGCCGGCAAAAGCGAAACCCCGGACACCCGGACTCGGCCCTACCCCCCCCTTCCCCCCAGATACCCGTCCATAGCCGGAAAAATTGAACTGAGAAACATAACACAGACCAACCCGGTCCATGCAATGCCAATCAGTCCAACCCACCAACCAGAAACGAGCATGCAAAGAACCGAGCCCAATAATCCAAGGCCCCGCCCCCGCCCGCCCTAAGGAACCAAAACCGTGGGGCCCCAAACCACTCCTCCATCCCCCTGCCTCCAGTCAGAAGACAGAACATTGAAGGCAATGTAGAAATGAGTCGCGGACTGAGTCACTCAATACCACAGTGATACCGTCGCCCAAGCCCCACCCACGGCAGCGACAAAAGTGCCACCAGATCAGCAAGCCAGACCACAGGCGGGCGTGTAACCCACCCTACAAACCAGAGCGCCCAACCGGGGAACAATAATCCACCCACACAACCCACACTACACCAGTGTCCAATGACCCGGAACACATCACTGCCCAAACAAACACCCCCAACATCCCCCAATCCCCATGCTCTGACTAAAACAGAAGCACCGGAGAAGGAGCCCAAGATCCCAAGCCCCAACTCTAGAGGATGGTCAAGACGAAATCCCACATACTCGACCCCCCCCCCACCACCACCACTACCACCACCACCTCACACATAGCATAACACTCAAATCTGCTGTGAGGAAACACTAGAAGCAGAGCAATGTATTAAAAAAATAAATAAATACAAATATAGTAATAAATAAATGCACATTTAAAAGGTTAATCGTAAAAATATATGAAGTTTAAAATAAATTAACTAATAAATAAAATACAATTAGAACAGTCCATACAGTTTAGTTAAAAGCCTGGTTGAATAGGTAGGTCTTTAGTTTAGCTTTAAACATGTCCACATTTCC
>JAODLL010005164.1:0-10703 GCA_026546735.1 Forbesichthys agassizii
CTTCAGTGTAGTTAAGCTTCATTTAACGTAGAGTAACTGGTAGCTTAGCTCACTACATTTTCAATGTAGCTTGCCCAACACTGTAAATAGATGGCAAAATATAAGAAAAACTGCCTTGCTGCTGTATTGAGCACTTCTTATTTCCTCGTATAGACGAAGTAGAATGTCTGTCTGTTGATGATTGGCTGTTTATTACGGTGTCCGCCCTCATTGAGAAATCTGCCAAACATTAAATGAAGAAGCTGAGCTTCCAGGTGGAGATATCATTGCTTTATAGAGAGCCTAGTACTGTCCAATAAACACTGAGATGGGAAAAGCTCTCATTGGCCACCATGGAAGCTCAGCGTCCGGGCACCTTTAGGCCTGTTGTACAATTAACGGCACTCTTTTTGCAATACACACAAAGCACACTTGAATCTCCCATAGGAACCCATTGATGGGCTTCCATTGGTCTCTTCAGATACACTGGTCATGGAATGAAGGGTTCGAGGAGGGATATACTGTAGATGCTCTACACTTAAATAATACAATATCAACGTTGTCATTAGTAGGCTTACTTTAGGCCTGCTTTAGCAAACATCTAATCTATCTTTTTTATTAAATTATATGGGAACCCCTGTTGTTGGAGCAATCGCCTCTGGTCCATTTAGTGTTCTCTCAGGTAAATGTTTTGTGTTAGGGTTGCCTATATGTTTGCTTTGCTTGGTATATTGTTTTTCTGATTCTTTTTCTGAGCATTATCTGGCTGTTACAGTTTTATCACCGCACTTATCATAGCAGTATCTGTTTATCACTGCACTATCTGTACATTAATTTGAATGTTTCATAGTTAATACCTACTGTATGGTGCTACATTAGAGTTGTTAGCTGTTCTTGTTTATTTTGCTGCCTTTCACATGGCCTATACTTTCACTAGACAGTATATAATCTTACACCGAACAGAAACCACCACTTTTAAGGATTATTTGATTTGTGAAATACACAATATTGAAAGGAGAAACTTAACTTGTTACTTAATTTAATTCAAATATGTTATACAGTAATGGCATGTAATACAAATTATGGCTAAAAAAAGAGAAATTTTACATGCATCCTATAAAATATAAAAAGTAAACGATAAACACATATGGTGGGAATGGGACTCCCGATGTTTTTGTGATTGGAGGGTTGGGATGATGAGTGTAACATGAGTAGTGGTATTACTTTATTTTTTATATATTGTATTGTTTTTACTAATTTTGTATTGTTTTTAATGACATAGTGTGAAGCACTTTGTGTTACATTAATTTGTATGAAAAGTGCTTTATAAATAAATAAAGATTGATTGATTGATTGATTGATTGATATGATCCGTAACGTAACAACTCTCTATTATCTCTTGCTGTTCCACAGGAGGATCCAGAGCCTGGTAGGGCTAACCTCTATTACTCTGTGGTCATCAACAGTTCCAAAGAGATGATGTCATTCAGTGACTTCCCTGCTCCTGCAGAGTTCCCCAACAACATGCACCACTCTGAGGTGCTGCTGTACCTGCGTCTCTATGCCCAGGCCTTCAAACTGCTGCCACACCTACGCTTCCAGGTTGGCACCTTATGAGTGAGATTTCAGCCACCGATGCCTGTGATAGTTTTGTATAGGTATAGGTGATATACTTATGTCAATAATAATTTTAAAAAACATGTCTTTTATTTATTTTTTAACATATTCCTACATTTGTCACTAAAAGGTTTAAGCATCACCTTGAACGAGATACAAAGCAAGAACACTTAATCTCTTGACATACCTAAACACTAACCGATTGTAGTAACTTAGTAACCTCATTATCTTGTTGAGTGTGAGTGCAAGGGTGCGTCAGATGTCTCAGACATATTTGCGATTTATTGTGTGTGTATGTGTGTTTGTGTGTTTCAGACAACTGTGGTCAGTGTGCGGCAGACCCCAGACTTCTCTTTGACAGGCCAGTGGAAGGTTGAGACGGAGAGCAGAGATGGCCACAGGGAGGTTGATGTGTTTGATGCAGTCATTGTTAGTACCGGACACTTTACCAAGCCTCACTTACCCCTTGCAGACTTCCCAGGTACTAGTAGGAGCACAGAGCTTATTTAACCTCTGTGATGTTACATTTACCATTTAAACACAAATTGGATAGTTCGATCAACAACTACTCCCAGCTCATAGTATTATATTAACCTATTCTATCTTAAAACAACATTGTAATAAAACACCTAAAATATTGAATTGGTAAGAAGTTGAACTTTTTCCTTCCCACTTACTGTAATTAATCAAATCACATTAGTAAGTAAAATGTATTTATACAGCACGTTTCAAAGATAAAAATCACAAAGTGCTTCACAACAAAAAGGGGGCAATGCATTCCACAACCTAGGTACCACTGCCTGAAAAGAACAGTCCCCTCTAGTTTTAAAATGTGTATGGGGAACAATTAAACATCTCTGACCTGTTGATCTAAGACATTATCTCCAAACATACAAATGACGCATTCTTATTGTTTTGCTATGACTCTATCTTAAAATATTTCTCATATTAATGAATGTACAGTACAATATGAGTGTATATCACATTTTATTTTAAGCAAATATTTATTGTTGTTTCCTTTGATATCCCAGGTATTGACAGCTTTAAGGGCAGGTATTTGCACAGCTGGGATTATCGCAGTGCTGACGGTCTGCAGGGGAAAAAAGTGGTGGTGATTGGAATCGGAAATTCTGGAGGGGATCTAGCTGTAGATATCAGTAGAGTTGCTAATAAGGTACAATAACTTCACCCCTCAAACATATCAGATGTATTAGAGTAATTTGCTGCTGTCAGGGAATGCCTAAACACGATTACAGCCCGACAACTTTCCCAGGCAGTGTCCATACGATGCGCATCGCTGTGCATTATCTGATAACGCAGAGCTCCAGTCAGTGCTGCTGACTCATTTGGTACTAAATTATATTGAACCGCTTGCTAGATAGTGATTAAAAGAGAAATGTTGTTTTCGCTATGATCTTGAGCCTGGGGGAAATTACACTAGTTGTCAACATGTCATAGAAAATGATAAACAATGCACAGAGATGCAGCCTTTATCTTATTGTAGGATACGTTATTAGGCAAGAACAGGGGTCAATTGGGGCATCACCTTGCATATCAGATGCAGAGATTTCAGCTCTAGTGTCGACTCATTTTTCATGCAGAAAAAGCATAGATTGCAGTGTCTTAAAAAATATTTTTATGACACTGCATGCCCGGACAGAGACGTCACCGCACATCACTGCCCCCATGTGAAAATAATTGCCCACCCCTGATATAGACACTGCTGTATTTACAGTTCAAGGGTGTTTTCTTGCTCATTTCCGTGCTCATTTCTAAGTTAAATGTTTCGCTACTACAGTATGTAGTACTGTAAAACAATCTCTTTGAACTAAATGTATCACATTGTGCCCTAAATAAGAAAGGTAAGTGTACTTGCATTGTCACATACACTTGTATAAATGAAATACATTGTTGCGGTTGACATATGTACATATATGCCAATGCCATACATAAAAAGTGCAGGCACTGATATGTTACTGGTTTTACAGATAATACATGCTGTTTGTACAAATTATGTCGAGAAATTGACTAACTGGTTTGCAAATGATAAGACTGAAAGGAAAGATTTACCCAAATGGACTGGGAACAGTAAACAGCTAAAGGCCTTTCTATGTCTATTTGCTCATGTGCTGCTCTGGCCTGCAGGTGTATCTCAGCACCAGGAGTGGGGCATGGGTCATCAGTCGTGTAGGAGAGGGTGGCCTCCCATGTGACATTGTGGGGAGTTCCCGATTGGACACAATAAAGCAGAAGCTCCTCCCCTACTGGTGTGCCTGTGTCACAGAGAAGAAACTGAACCAGGCGTTTGACCATGAGCTATATTGCCTGAAACCTAAACATAGGTAACAACATTACAAGTGTGCTAACTCATATACAATATATTTTTTGACAAAACAAAAATCACATGAACCTAAGTATTCACAGCCTTTGCTCAATCCTTTGTTGGAACACCTTTGGCAGCAGTTACAGCCTCATTTCTTTTTGAGTATGATACTACAAGCTTGGCACATCTACTTTTGGGCAGTTTCTCACATTCATCTTTGCAGGACCTCTCAAGATCCGTCAGATTGGATGGGAAGCATCTGTGCACAGCCATTTTCAGATCTCACCAGAGATGTTCAATCTGGTTAAAATCTGGGCTCTGGCTGGGCCACTCAAGGACATTCACAGAGATGTCCCGATCCCAAACCCACTCCTTTGTTATCTTGGTTGTGTGCTTAGGGTCGTCCTGTGTAAAGATTAACCTTCAGTCTGAGGTCCAGAGCGATCTGCAGCAGGTTTTCATCAAGGATATCTCTATACAATGCTGCATTCATCTTTCCCTCGATCGTGACTAGTCTCCCAGTTCCTGCAACTGAAAAACATCCCCACAGCATGATGCTGCCACCACCATTCTTCACTGCAGGGATGGTATGACCAGGTGATGCTGATTGGAAAACCGCGCCCGTATAGCTATAAACACAACGCTGATTGGAAAGTTCAGTTGCTACTCGGACATATTCAAAATTATTCCAAGGCTTGCCAGACTTTCCAGATTCTCACGGCGAAATGAAATTGAAGTTTGCGAGAACACCCTGATCTCGCGAGGCTACATTCTGAGTGTCATGGCAAAGGTTGTGAATACATATGTACATGTAATTTTTCTTTTTTATGTATACAGTTCTAAACTTTTTCACTTTGCCATTACTGGGTATTGTGTGTAGAATTTTGAGAAAACATTTGAATTTAATCCATTTTGCAATAAGGCTTTAACATAACAAAATGTGGTAAATGAAGGGCTGTGAATACTTTCCGGATGCACTGTAACTGTTGGTCTCCTCTCATAATCACGGGGTTTCTAGTATTTTCACACAGGTCCCAGTGGTGAATGACGACCTGCCAGGCCGGATCATTTCCGGTCGGGTCCAAGTGAAACCAAACGTGAAGGAGTTTTGTGGTTCTAGAGTGGTCTTTGTTGATGGGACTATCGTCGACAAGGTATGCATTCATATTCTATTCACAAATGCTCACGACATGTTCTATGTGTGTTGTGACTCGAATATTACTTCACTGAATTTACTGAAGGGGAAAAACATATTTAATGTGTTTCCGGTCAAGCAGTTTATTTCCTCCCATATTGGGGTTTTTAATCAAATTAAGTTTTTCTAAATACAATGTAATATGTATAATATATCATTGTATCTATATATCCATACACGTTTATTCGTATTCTATGTTTGTATTACACAGGTGGATGTGGTGGTGTTCGCCACAGGATATAAATGCAACTTCCCGTTCCTGCCGCCAACACTGCAGGATAACAGTGGCCGCAGGCTACGTCTCTACCAGCAGGTCTTCCCGCCAGGGCTTTCCCAGCCTACCCTGGCAGTGGTGGGCTTCATCCGCAGCGTTGGTGCCGTCAACCCCATTTCCGAGATGCAGGCCCGTTGGGCCACCCGAGTATTTAAAGGTTTACATTAACATTTCAATTGCTCTGTGTATGTGTTTGTGAGCGTATAGCCCGTGTATGCTAACAGCAGACTGTATTTTTTTGCATGTGGCGCTAAAACACCGGCGGTCACTATCTGTACTGTGTGTTGAATGAACTGCTCCCAGGGATGGCCAGTCTGCCCTCCGTGAAAGTCATGCTACAGGACATTGAAAAAGACACAGCTGCCATCACAAAGAGGTGATGGCTCAAACGTGTGCACTGTTGAAAATCTGTATAAGCAAAATGCCATGATGACAACCATAACTTAAAGATAAACAACGCACTGTGTTTTCCAATTAATGGTGTAATACATTTTTGTTGTTGTTTTTTTTGGGGTTTATCTCTCTCTAGGTTTGCTTGCCCAGAGCGTAATCCGCTCCAAGTGGACTACATCTCGTACATGGACTTCATGGCCAAGCAGTTTGGGGTTCGGCCCAGCATTCTGTGGTTCTTGCTGACAGACCCCAGGCTGGGACTACAGATGTTCCTGGGTCCATGTACCTCCTACCAGTACCGTCTGAAGGGCCCTGGCCAGTGGCCCGAGGCCCGTCAGGCCATTCTGACTCAATGGGAAAGGATAGTCCGACCTTTTAGGACCAGAGTGTTACCAGAACCAGAGAGCAGAATGTCCTCCAGATTGACTGTGGTGTTGGCCCTGTCAGGAGCTGCACTGCTTTGCGGCTGCTCCATCTACCACAGAGATCTCCTCTCCTCTTTCTTCTCTCCTCTACCATTTCACATATCCTCCAAATAACTGATTATATAATGAAAGCAGATTGTGTTATGCAGAAGTGTAGAAAATATCTTAATGCAGTGGTACATCGTAAAAGTAAATTTTCTTAAAGGGTTGGAAGGAAAGTCCAAGTTTGTATTATTGAAAAAGCAATAACTTGCTTCAAAATAGATATTCGAAATAGGGCCTGAATAATTACAAATAAATTAAGGTAGATACAAATTATATTTGTGCACATAATGTATTTATTATAACTGTTCTAATGATGATACATTGTAACTAATTGTTTGTTTGTCAATTAATGTATATTTATTTAGGTACATGTCCAATTATTACAGAATTAGGTAATATGATTATTGAAAAGGAAATCTATTTTTTAAATATTAAATGAATAGACTATGTTTAAACTCATTCTATATTTAATTATATAGCATTGCCTCTGAAACTAAAGTTTTGGTGTACATCAATTTTAATGAAAATAGCTATGTTTGTTTGAATCGCAGTATACTTTGAGCCAACATCCCCAACATATGATGTGTAATTATTCTGTACAGTCTTTTGACATCTGCCCCCATCTACATTCTTTTAGATAAGGTGATGTAGACGTGCAGCAGGGAGGGGCAAAAATACATCACAATGTATTTTAAAATAAAATACCAAATACCTTAATTATTATTGTCTAAGATACAGACAAACAATACCTCTCCCTTCAATGCCATAGGGTGCTCCCTCAGAAGCAGCGCCCCATATATCGGAGACCCATTGTGAAGGCTAGACTTTTTCACAGTCTGCCAATTGTCCATCCTGTGTGCTGAAAATATATCCTGTGTTTCCACATACACCTGACCTGACTATTGCTATAAGATACATTTTTCACTGAGATTATAGTCAGGAAACCATGATCACAACATTCACACAGCCACTCTGGATGGTGGGCCAATCAGTGACCATTGGGTGTGGCTAAACGCAATGATGCTATGCATTGAAGTCATGGGTTCAAAATTGTGGTAGAGCTAGATGAAGCAATACAAACAGTTGTAGCAATTAAGATTGGTTTTATGCTATCCAATAGCTTCAAAATTACCCAGAGGGGTCTAGGCCCAGTAGGTTTCAGCGACTGCAAACATTCCCAAATTGAGCATGTCTCTAACCCTGGTCACAAAGTGCGTTTTGTGTCTGGTTACATGAGGTAACCAATCAGAAGCTGCACCAAGTAAACGTCTCAGAAAGTATTTTATAGTATAAATATATAGCCATATAGACAAATTACTAAATACTATTTTTTATTTCAAATAAGTACTGCATTTTTATATACTGTCCATCCCTGTCCAATCATATTCTCCTCCAGGGCAGGGCGTGATGGGTGTACAGGCGTAATAGTCTTAGGCAGTTGGTGGGCCGTGGCCCGCTGGCCGCCAATTGAATAGGCCTGAGCAAGACTATACTAGATGAGTTACTTGCGCAAACATGATAATATATTTAGTTTCCTTGGCTTTGCGGTGGCACTTGCACATTTCAGAACATATTGGCCAATATTTTGTTTCCGCTGTAACATCATAACGGAGGCAGGCACGAAAAACCGCAATGCCATTTATTGCTCTACAAGTCTAGTCACAGTCCGCAATCCTTCCAAGTGACGTTGGAGTTAGAGTTCTGCCCACTAAAAAGTTTACATAATCCTGTCTTGTGCAGCTTTGTACTTAGTGCAGCGCAAAGGGGCTTCCGGCATCTCAACTGGTAAGACTAAGACTACATTATTTAACATTAACAGCAGCAGCAATTAGATGTGCATATTGTTCATTGAATAAAACAGATGATATACATTAAAATATCCTTAAATCACTGAACATTATTGCATATGCCATATTATGGTCAAATTCTATTGAACACAGATTTGGTTGCCGTGGTTTTTGTGCTATTGTAGGCCTAGGCTACTATTTCTATATATCAACCCATTTGCCACGTATGTGTTGTTTAATGTGAATGTTTCATGTAACGTTAATGTAGCCTAATTCTTATGGATAACGATCAGGGTCAAAGTCAAATTAAACGATAGTCCAACTTCCCGGTAAATAGGCAAATAAGCAGCACAAACAGTACCACCTGGTGGCGATTCCATAGAAGAATGTATTTACAATTAATATAGGCTACAGCAGATTTAATTCAAATGTATAATTAATATAACTTATTTTTATATTAACTTTATTATATTAATTGAGATCTAATAATAATAAGTGACTTAACCAATCATCGTACAATGTTGGTTGATGATTTAATATATTCTAATTTTAACAATACAACAGGTGGTCAGTAGTAACTACTGTTTCAGGAAAGTTATGTATTATTTATTAAACATTGTGCATCTATTAAGTTGTTTATTAATTCTAATTCTAATTCTAATTCTAATTTTTATTGCTTAACCTAAACCGATTTGCCATAGTATTTATATCTTGATTGTTATATCCCTGAATTGAATAATATTGACACTGGTTAACACTTAGTATTACTGCATATTATACTGTTACATAAAAATAACATAGGTAATAATTACACTGTTGGGTAAAATATATTAAAGTGTAACTACTGAAATATTATCATATATGTTTTGCTAATACATACATATTAACAATATTACCGTCATTTTAGTATAGCTTTAAAATGTTAGCTTGTGTAAAGTAGAAACACACATTTGGACTAGTGTATATACACAAATTCATTTTAGTGGGATAGCAATTTAAACCTATTATGTAGAATCACTATCAATATACCAGCTCAAAAGCCATGTTCATGGATACACCATAGCCACAGATGAATGTACCAAAATTAGACCAGACCACAACCCACAATATCTTTTTTTGTTTTGTTTATCTCCTCATACAGTGCATTAATATTTATAGTAACTATATAGCTATTGTGTGCATAATAATAATAATAATAATAATAATAATAATAATAATAATAATCCTTATATGTACAGCACCTTTCATACAGAATTGTGTCAAAGTGCTTTACAGAGAGGGACTACATGAACAATCGTACCTCCCATAAAGAAATACAGAAAAACAACAAAACAACAAAAACGGTTAAAGGAATCAGATTAAAAAGTTTACGAAGAAAAATAAAAACACATGCATAGCATGGTATACCTTTTTTTAAAATAAATGAACAGATAGCCAGTTGGCTGGAGAGGTGTGTGTGTGAGGTGGAGTGGAGTTGCAGCCTGTGGATCTAGGATCTGTCTAAACCTACAACTATCAGTTACTTCACTTCAAACTATCCTGGACAGGGTTGAAGCATGGTTCGCCGCGTGGCCATTGTTGGAGGTGGGAGTTCAGGTCTAGTCTGTATCAAGGTGTGCCTTGATGAGGGGCTGGAGCCCGTCTGCTTCGAAAGTAGCGATGACATTGGTGGTCTGTGGAGGTTTAAGGTTAGTTCATTGTCCTTATTGTACAGTACATGTCAATACAAGGATGTAGTCTTTCTGTACATCACCATAATAGCTATATACAGTACAATGTTTGTGCATTACATTTTTTTCCATCCCAGGAGAACCCAGAGTCAGATAGAGCCAGTATATATCATTCTGTCATCATCAACACATCCAAGGAGATGATGTGTTTCAGTGACTTTCCTATCCCAGCACACTTCCCCAACTACATGCACAACTCCCTTATCTTGGACTACTTCAGAATGTATGCAGATCACTTCAGGCTGACCGAGCACATCCGCTTCAGAGTAAGGAACATTACTAACATCCAAGTTGCATATATGATGGTTTAAATGGCCTTTCTTGCCTCAATCTCATTCATGAACAAATATGACAGGAAACAATAAGAAAGTATTTTTGTATTATTAGTTCCCTGAATAAAATGTATTTGAACAGATGATGTAGTTTTTTAACACAAGGCCATCATCTGTTCAAATACATTTTAGTTAATGCAGTCACATTATTTTTTCAGACCAAAGTCCTACAGGTGAAGAAAAGACCTGATTTCTCCCATTCAGGCCAGTGGGACATCGAGACCGAGAACAGCGATGGAAAAAAGGAGAAACATATTTTTGATGCTGTGATGATCTGTATTGGACACCACTGTCACCCAAACATGCCTCTTCATGACTTTCCGGGTAGGCTACCTGTTAATGCCATAAGAACAGGAAATGTAACATTGTATCAATATCATTTTGATGATCTTGTCAACCATGTGGTTTGGTAAGGTCAACACTGGCTGGATGGGGTTGTCACCACCTTAAATGTTATCCAGAACAAAGGAATTCAATGTCAGTCCCTCAATGTTATGTAGATTAAAATACTATGATAGTATGAACTATTATTTACATTTACGGCATTTGGCAGACGCTTTTATCCAAAGCGACTTACATTTAGTACATTTGTCAGTAGTTGGA
>JAODLL010005165.1:0-10701 GCA_026546735.1 Forbesichthys agassizii
TATATATAATTAATCAGGGATTTAAAAGAAAGGTAAAAGCCACACCTCCCACCATCATACACTGCTACAAAGTTACGTTTGCACTCGTTGGAGTTGGCCATCTCATAATCAAGGAAACGCAGGTAGATCTACAAAAACCCCAAAATGAGACGACAGGACAAAAAAGCAAAAGGTTACTTATCATAAAGAAGAAGGGAAGATAATTATAACAGACTGTATGGAAAGACAATTTTCTAGGCCTAGCTCGTTATCACCTCTGTGCCATTATTTAGTGCGTGAAACAGCAGCGGTAATATGGTAATAGCGGTAACAAATAATACAATAAGACTGGCAGACTGTAGATTTTACAGTCATTACATACACACATCAAATGACTCAGGGTAGACACGTAAGAGCCATAACTGTTGTAGTGTTTGTAGTGATTACGTATTGCACAAAATCAGCAACCTCCTTCAGAATAACATGAAATGGATATTTGAAACCAAATGTTATGACTGTTAATAAGCAGCCATGCTTGTTACTTGACTTTAAACTGCACACAGAGTAGAACATTCTTTAAGTATTTAAAGTCATCATTATGGATTTAAACTACCCATTTACATTTTTTTATATACAGTATATATGTAAAAACACAAAAAACACATATTGGTTTCTGTAATGACAGCAGCTGCTGTTAACTGACAACTTCACTAGTTAACTGGAATAACTGATACCCCCTTATTGGCCATTTGCTCAGCATGCAGAGCTCGGCCAATCACAGCTCTGGTTCTAGTCGAGCGCGCGCAGCACTCACCATCATTACAGATAATGAGCGGACTGTGCCTGCACCGTGGGAATGTGTAGCTGCAAATGCTTAAGACGAGCGCTACAGATGGTTCATGCTAATAGACCTTGCAGCATCAGCTTGGCTTCAACAACATGACAAGTGGAATACATAAGAAAGGGGATAATCGTCATTTTGGCAACAAGTCTGTAGTCTCCCCCGGCTGTCAATAATGTTAGCTAATGAGAAAATGTCAATATCACTATTGTATTTTTCTATGAATTGTTACAAAGCTTTTTTTTCTTTTTAGTCTGTCATCTGCAGTGTTGCCAGTAGTGTCTATTATGCAGATATGGTGAAGTGAAATCTGTTGAGTCATGTTAACAGCTTATCAGAAGTTTGTTGTTTTTTGAATTCGTAACTCTCATAGTAGCACTCATGGAATGCCTCTCGTCCAATCAAATCCCTTGGTCGGAACTAAATGTTGCATGATGTGCAGATATGGTGGTACTGTGTGTATCCTAAACTACACCATCATGTGGCAGTAGTTCCAGAACGTGAAGGAAACATGCTGTATTCTGGAGAACATTCATATTCCTATTAACATAGCCATGCTCAATGCTGCCAGCCTGGGTGAGAGGGGTGGAGGGGAGGGCCCTTCCACTCAGGATGGCCCCCTAGTGAGACTCCTCCTGGTTCACAGCATCCATCAGGGGCAGGGGGAGGTTTAAATAGCACGGCCGTGTCAGCGTGTAGGTGTCGGTTGTCGTCTCTGAGCTACCTTATAGGAATGTGGACAGAATTGACGTCCAATGAGAGAGAGGTAAGAGAAGGCCGCTGCATACTACCAAATGTGAGGCAAGCGCTCGGGCTCTTCGAGTTATACTTATATAATATTATACAGCTATACTGCTTTGAAATTAGCGAGATTTATAACTACGATTTTTATGTGCACACATTGTTTCCAGTGAACAATATTGGTGTAACTAAGATATTCGCTGTAATCCACAGTCCGCGGACTGAAGTGTGCCAGGGCCTTTACTGATCGGTCCTAGCATGGAACAGTTGCTGCTGCCTTGACCTCCCCATTAGAAGTGTTTGGTAGTGAGGAGGTTGAGAAGACTACCGCTGGTAAAATGTAACGGCTGAAAATTGAACGCTGAGTAAAAATAAATTTCCAACAATAGTTTACTGGAACTGAGCAACAGAGAGGGTGCGTTGCGCACACCACACAGTCATCTACAAAACACCCTGCCGCTGTAATTTATGTGGAAAAGAAAGACAGCGTAAAGGACATGACAATTTTGTATCCTTTCATTTTGCACAAAATGGTAGGAAATGCAATCTACAATAACATTATTGTATTATGTAGTATTATTGTGCAATTATTTGTGGTTTCAATCCCATTTTGTTCTATTTTGATTCCCTGAAATATTATTTGAGAGTGCTGCATGTCATTATATATCTGGCTCACTAATAACAAGATACACACAAATAAAAGGTTTTAATGTTTCATTTATCAGACTTCTTTTTATATAATCGATTAACTGCAATGATGGAAAATTAGCGTGCAGATGGGATGAGAGAGCCAAATGAAGCCAATTAATCAGGCAGATACAATCACTATTGGGGTGAATTGGCTTTAGATGGGGAACTGGGATGACTGGCGATTGATTCTGCTGTACCCAGTAATGACTCAGAGTCCATCACTGACGGGGGAGGAACATGTTCTCCCTGTAGCTAAAGGATGGCTGTGACAACATTCACTGGGATCATGTCAGCATTCCCATACTATTATCTTGAATTAGCATATGGTATGTTAAACCTGCGGAACAAGTAGAATGTTGACAAACTGTCGCTAACTGACAATAGTGACCAAAGGGTTTTATCAATTTATGCTTATCTCACCTCACCCTTACTGTTAGACCGTCTCAAACCTAGACAATATTCACATAACAACACTACAAAAGTTTTATTCTACAGCATTTGTGAATTTACTGTGATGCATGTAATAAAAAAGATCTCACTGAAATAATCTTACTATGGTTACCGTATTAATTTGTTATACTGTAGAGCTCAACTTAGACTGTAGTAAACATTAATTGGTTAATACTGTACAGTGGTTATTACTTGGTATTACCAATGATAAGTCATTGCCTCTACTGTATATCGCTGTGGCAACGTTGCACAGTATAACTTGCAGAATACATATCTACCCATACTGTAAGTGTAAACTCGTTAGTACATCATTCAGGTTACCCAGGCCATATTCGTCTTAGAATTTTTAAAAACATGTTTTATGCTTTAACTATCAAATGTTGTCCTGATTTATCTGCATTACACCCCCCCCCCCCGCCCCTCCCCCTTGTGTCAGCAAGCGGGAGTGCAGTCTAATTAGAGCCTTAGGTAGAGGATGCCACTCTGCTGTCCTGGCACCCAGGCTACAATGCAGCGCTGTATCAGCATAGGAAACAAATTCCTGCCCTGTAGCACTACTGTAGCACACACTGGTGTATAAGCACCGCAGCATTAGAAACTCCTTGGCTGCAGTGTGACTGTGTGTGTCACAGACAGAGGAGAGAGAGAGAGAGAGAGAGATAGAGAGAGAGAGAGAGAGAGAGAGAGAGAGAGAGAGACCTAAAACAGCTAAGTTTATGAGTTTAAATTTACAAGTTGTGATAAATGACTTACCTGACTCTTCCATTATACCCTCAAAACATGCACCAGCACATTGTTTATGTTTGAACCAATACATGTGGTGGAAGTAGAGTACAGTCAAAGATAGAATAATAACAAGATGGAGCATTGTAATGCAGTTGAAAAGAAGCTAAAACGCTTCTGATCTCTTACGTAGGCAGCGCCCAGACACCTAATGCTGGCCCCACACTAGAAGATTTTCAAATCTTAACCCATTTAAAAACACAGACATAGCAACAGATGTTTTAACATTTTATCCTAAATAAGGACACCCTAGATGATTCAGTCAAGGTACAGGACGACACATTTAACGTTTATCCTAACCGATTTCAGAGTGGCGATCCCAGGGACTTTGAATCTAATCTCACAGAAACTCACATGATCCAGAGCAAATAGATTACTGTTGCGGTCAGATTCATAGAACCAGTAGAACAAATATGTGGATTAGGTCTGTGGATGAAGTCATAGTTGAGAAGGTGGAGTAAGAATGGTTTATTCATTTTGGGAAGAACGTTTTGTTTACTCTTATCGTTAATTACCAATAGATTAGTGCAAGTCAATCTTCTTCCCTAGCTCCATGGATTAATTTTTTCTCATAAAAGCATGCTCATACATTAATTGGTGTAAAGTATGTTAGTGTCACATATATCATTTTGGTATTCAACTGTAGGAAACACTTTGAGATTTCAATTCAGGTTAAATGTCCCATGTGGATGACACTGCTCTTTAGTGAATGAAGCTCAAAATCTGCATATGGGTTTCATTATGAATGTCAGATATTTTGAAATGTGTGTGCTAGTTATAAATGCAAATGCAACTGCAGAAATATACATTAATGTGCTTATATATGCTACTATTTTATTAATAAAAGTACTAATCTACATTTTGAGTCAAAGGGTTTTATTCTCTCTCATTGAGAAATTCCATTCCATTCCACAGAGAGAAGGATGATGGTCGCTGGAAATCTTGAGCTGTGATTGGCCAAATTTGACCCTTTATAATGTTCCTTTGGATCCGTGGAAGAAGGGGAGAGTAGTTTAAGATTGAGTGTAGTCTTTTGCAGACTATATGTATGTCTGTAAGATGCCAATTACCTCTAATAGAACTACAGCCCCCCAATGTATCACCTTCCAGAATGTCAGTATGACGTTCTTGAAATATACGTATATATATATATTAAGAGATTTTGTGTCGATCCAGGGCAAGCTTTCTCAACTAACTCATCACAGGTAAGGCGAAGTGTGTTGTTTCTAATTTGAAAAACGTAATTCGTGTCGCGATCTTTATAATATGTTTTTGCCAGTCATGCTGCAACCTGAGTGCGCTTTATCCGATGGTGTATGATATGTTATATTGCCAATCTTACTGTGCCATTAATACTACTAATTTGTCCTTAATGTATACTGCCCATCTGGCTTTGGAGATAAAGTAGCACTGTTCTTAATATTGGCACTCATGTTTCTGTTGTGTGTCGTGTTATACACAAAACAGAACAGGACATCCAGTTGGTGACGTGTCCCAGTCAGTTCACTTCTCATAGCTATTGCAGGATTCTGGCCGAGTTCCCATCGCTGTACCTTTCACACTACAGAATTTCAAGTTGAATTCGAATTCTGGAAGCCTCCGAACCAGTCGGCAACGATATCATTCGGTCAGTAAACCTACATGATAATGCTTGGCATAAAACAAAGTAAATTTACCCCAAAACATTTATCTGCAGAAATACCGTTGTGGCCTTAGATTGATCGTACTTGGGAATGAATGTAATACACTCAAAATACCTTAACGCCCCAATAGAAACAATGGGCAATATTATGGTGAAATCGGTTGTTGTGATCTACATAAAGGGGTTAAAAGTCCCCACCCCCCCGACAAAAATCAAAGGAGGAAGTGTGCGTCCATTGAACCCTCTCCATTCAATTTGATTCTATCTGGTGCAAAAGAGCATATTTCCCACCACTCACCATGCAGTTTCACACCAAAACAACAATGTTTTTGAAGTGGTAATCTAAACCACACAGGACATTCTGGATGGATTTTAAGGGAGTGCTTATGGACGGACTCTGTTCTCAAATGCTGCTAATAAGAAATAAGAAAAAAAATACTGTGTGAAACCTGCTAGTTGAAATGATTTACGTCAAGTAAAATAAATCCTTCTGCCAGTCTCACTAAATCTCTCTTTCATACAAATACAAAAGAATACACACACACACACACACACACACGCACTCACGCACACACACACACACACACACACACACACACACTCACACACAAATCCACCTGTTCGGCCCTTCTTTTGTGCAGGTTCTGTCCTGGCAGACTCATTGACTGCACTTAAAGGGATTGAGGAATCAATGGTTTCTTATTGAGCCGACCATAACAGCTAAGAGGGACCAAACTCTTCCCTAAAACCACTGCTTGTGCAACACCTATTGTATAGTAACCTTCTGGATAAACGATGGTCAGAAGATGATAAAAAATTAAAATTAAAAAATAAAAATCTTGGTCTGAACGAGCCTGTTTTAAGGACAAAACTAATGGACGTTTTGGGCGTTCACGTGGTATTTGATGTCAGATTAGGTTTAGTGTTAATATCGTTATCACACAAGCACTACACGGGTACTGTACGGCGAGCTAACGTACGGCGCGATACTGTAGGTCTTCAGCCACGGGGAAGAGAAGAGAAACCGTTCTCAAACTGAGGGTGAGGGGTCATGCCAAGTCGTTTATTATCTCATCGGGCTACACGAGGCTCTACATTTAACATGGAAAAAGAAATATCCCCTTTACTTTAGGGAACCAAGAAGAGTCAGGTCACTGAGATTCTTTATTGAATTTTAATTCATCATGCTTTAAGGGGTCTGGACTATGGGTGGAATTACTCTCAAATTGGGATGATATACTACACTTGTTATATGTTATATATATATAACAGTGTTTATATGTGTGTTACATAACATGGGTCCAATAAGAAGCATGTAAAACCCTTGTAGAGCACATCATAGTGTAAAGCTGCTGAATAAGTGAAACCAATGCTCCACCATGAAGAGGAAATGTTTAGAAATGATGTACTACTGGTCTGGTCTGTGGGGTAGAGCATGTCTTCATTGTATGTCACCAGTGCCTGCATGTGTGTGTGTGTGCGTGTGCTTTTGGGCCGTGCATAAACCCGTGGCCAGCAGAGCAAACGTGTGTTGTTGCAGGCCCCTGGGTCACGCTGCATGGCCACACTTTTTCATCAGCGCTCTCTGAACTACCTCGGTGTATCCTCCTCCCCCTCGCCTCCTCCTCCTCCTCTTCTGGGTAACAGCTCACTGATTAAAAAGAATGGACTTGACCCCCGAGTACGCTATACAGTAGCCTCCCCTATACTGCGTGACCCTAGCAGTATAAACCACTCGCACCGGAACACTGCTAACGGCTGCAGACAAAAGCTCATAAACCGCACCGTTTCTTATCTTCCCGCATAGGCGTGTGTGTGTGCGTGTGTGCGCGTGTCAGCACCACTAACCTTGTAGCGCGGCGGAGCGCGAATGTACCATTTACAGTCGACGGCCTCAGTTGCACCTGCCTTCCCGTCTCTGGTGATCTGATGGGACTCAACAATGCCCTCGGGACCGCCCAAGTCATACTGACAGGCTGCAACACACAATAGCAGTCAGAACGGAGCTATCATGCGTCACATCTGCAACTCTAATTGAAGGAGCTGGGCGTGCCAAAGAAACAGCACTGTGGTGTAAATCAGAGAGGGTTCAAATAAGATAGAGGAATAGAGAAAGGTGTGGAGGTGATGGCAGAGTGTGTATACCTACAGGGCAGAGGTGGGGGAACTCCTAAGTCTGCGAAGTCTGGATCTGAGGAGAGAGAAAGGAAGCAAAGGTGTATTCATATTTAATAGAGCACTAAAGAATAGGGGAACTTCACAGAAGCAAAACAAGGCACTATAATGTATTAAGGAAGTGCCTTGGAAGAAATCATCAAATATTTACCCATAATTAATCCTGTATCAGCGCCCTCAAATGCCCCGTTACTCATAAATCTTTGCAGAATGACATTATAGACATTTTACCTCATTCAATCTCCCTGTGTATTAATCCACCAATAAAGCCAACTGTAAATTAACCTTAGAAATGTCATGACAAATGGATTTCAAATTAGACATATTATCCTTTAAGGAGAATGCTATCGCACTGCTATTTACGTTGCTAAGTGCCACCAGTATTCATTTTCTAGAACACATCACACAAAGCAAATGATCGCAAGTGTCACTGTTCAAGTACCATTGTGTGTAATGCAATGTAAGATGTCCTTGAGTGTTTTGAAAGGTGTCCTGAAATATAATGTATTATTATTATTACGTGTATTTTTTTTCTGATGTCTCAGAAAACTAAACCGAATATAGAAACAAGAAGACAAGAATATTAAATGTGTCCTTTACCATCTGAGAAAGGGTTAGTGTGCCTTTGGGAGGTATAAATCTAAGCCCTAACTTAACAGTTAAGTTGGTAGGATGAAAGATGAACTTGTCAAGCTACTTGAAGTACCGCACCATAACACTAATTATTATGGCAAAAGTTCAATGTACATAACAAGTTTTTAATATTCACGTCATAGCATGTGTACTGTATTGTATACTGTATACAGGTGTAAAAGACACCATACTATTAAATGGTTTTACCTCATTATACATAAGTTGCCACAACTTGTGTGCCTGTGTGTGTGTGTGTGTGTGAGTGTGTGGTCTCTCTAAAGTAAGAATGTGAGTTTACCCTCACACAATCAGTAACTCTGTCTTGTCAAGAACCACACAGAACCCGTCAAACTGTCTGAGAATAAAATATATTTGTTAGTTAGTTAATGCAAATTTACAGAATGTACTTATACAAACACATAGATGTATCCTTTCTACAGATGTATTGGAATAATTTAATATCAGTGTCACAATAGACATTTCATTAATTATACTTTTTAAATGCTCTTTTGAAGTCAGAAAGTTAAACAAGTAAACTTAAAAACAAATCAAAATTCAGTTTCAGCTTCCTAGCAATTATAATAATGCATTATAAGGAACATTATTTTTACCATTACATATACAGTATCATTCCTTTTAAAGCCAGAGTACAGTATTATTAGCTTTTATTTAATAGAAACTAATGCCACTATAATTGTATCCCTGATGACAGTTGTGCTTTCAAAGATGTACCAGTACCCTATGTGCTCCAGGGAACAATAATTGGAGGACAGTTTACAAAAACGGGAAATCATTTATTTCCCCCGCCCTTGCCAGTTTGCACATTGCGCTCACTAGACTATGCTCTGTGGTGAAAGTGAGCGGCTGATTGCACAGCATGGACACATTTTGACCTATGTCACTGTTTATATGTCTGAATATACAGCATGTCCTCATTTTTTCTGTCTAGACATGAGTCAGACACAAGACCTGGCAACACCCCAAAGTAATCAGGGTGGTTGGGAAAGAAATGAGGAGGAGACAGATAGAGAGAAAGAGTAGACAGTGAAAGAGAGAACAAAGGAAATAATGTGCATTCTGTTTGTCTGATGATGACACCAGCCGACGGCTACTATATAGTAAGAGCCCATGTCAAATACCTCAACATGTAATATGTCGATTTGAGAAACAAAATTGTCGTGCTGGTCTTCGTGGCCTGATTTGAGCAGTGATACAGGAGGAAGTGAACATAAAGTGAACCTCCACAAGTGATAAATATAGAACCTGACAACATCTGACATTTCGGGGCAAACCTGACAAAAAAATAACATCTTTCTCAATATCAACTGAGAAGTGAGAACACCATCAAACGTGTCAAAAAATGAATGGATGAATACCAAGCAGTCAAAATAAAATACAGTCAGTTGTCAAGGCTTGTGAACATAAGATAAACTTGTTTCCTGTTAGCCAACTTCCATTATATTGGAAACATGGACAAAAATCCAACACTAGGAACAACATCACCTACAGGTCAAACATGGGTTACTGCAGTTGTTTACAAGAGGCTGAATATTCACTACTACATTATGCTATCCCTAGAAGTGGATTTTTTAAAATCGTGGCTGCAGTTTTAAATAGTCACATTGAAATGTCTGCATACAGTAATTCATATTTTTAAAATGGCATTTTGTAATACTTTATAAAGTACAAAGGGCCGGTTTCAAATACATGGATTAAGCCTAGTCCTAGACCAGATCTAGATCTAGATTGTGCTGACTCATTTAGTGCTCAACTCAATTTCATGATTGAATGAATAAATGGTAGACCTATATTGAACAGCTTGCTAGATAGTTATTAAATGAAAAAAACTAGAAGCAAAGCGACGCTATAGGTGTCATAGAAATGATAAGCAAAGATGCAGCTGTCATAAAACATGGAATGAAAGAGTTACGCCAACGGAAGTTCGACATTTTCATGGAGAGGATTAACCTATGGCAAAAAAGTTCTAGGAAGTACTTTGTCAGCATTTTGAATCGATATATAAAGATACAGTATATAACTAAATTTTTACATGCATTAATTTACATTTACAATATAATTTATATTATAGTTATATTTATATTTAGTTATAGTTATATTTATAACACTTTTAGTAGTTTCGGCTAACCTCCGGGAACTATTTTGATGCTCCACACTCCACCATTGCTGTGAAAACGGTCAATTTGGGTGAACTTTTGGCGACTCTCTCTTTACAAGGCTCTGGTCTAACCTAAATATTATATTGTTGTAGGATATGTCATTCTAATTTTTTCAACTTTATTTATTTATGAAAGGGCTTGGGATAAATAAATACATGTATTCACACTGGCTGAAACAGATCTGAATTGATACATAACTGAACTAACTCATGACTGAGGCTACTAAACACTCTGCAAATTATGTGTATATTAATTGGTAAAGACATCCCAAACCTGGCTAGATCCCGACATGTATGGTGAAATATTCCATGATATAAAGACCAACCTGACCCAGCTGTACGTGTGACATTTTACTGAAAAATGCAGGCAAAATACCTTAACATCCACCAGGATTCAACACTGTACATTATAGTCTCAGTGTGTATTTGTAGAACGTCAAACCAAACACAAGATTATAAAAATAATATGGCGGGCTAGATTTGATTGCTGGCGGGCCAGGTTTGGTCCACGAAACGCAATTTGCCGACCCCTAAGAATGTTTTCCAATGGCACAAATTGTGCTTTTTGTTTGTGTTTATATTCATGTATAA
>JAODLL010005166.1:0-10700 GCA_026546735.1 Forbesichthys agassizii
TCTGAAAAAAAGAATTGTTGCTCTACATAAAGATGGCCTAGGCTATAACAAGATTGCCAAGACCCTAAAACTGAGCTGCAGCCTGGTGGCCAAGACCATACAGCAAAATATTGACACTTTGGGCCGAGTTAGGAAATTTTCACTTAGATGTGCCCATTTATATATACACAAGTCTATGATACGACCACAGTGGTGTGCACATGAGACCCTGGAACAGGGGTGGGCAATCCTATCAGGTGTGTTGAAGCAGGGAGACATCTTAAACATGCAGGACACTGGCCCTCCAGGACCAGGATTGCCCACCCCTGCCCTAGAAGATCCAGGGAATGGTGATCGTACATCATACGTTGTCATTCCAGATGGATATGCAGGAAGAGGAGAACACAATAATAGCACGAGACAGACGAGGAACTCACCATCAAAGATGAGCCACCTTCGCCCTGGTCCTTATCGGCGAGCGTCGCCTTCCTGGAATCCACTGCGATGGAGGCTAGCTTGGCACTGCGCTTCTTAATGGCTTCTAGAAGCAGATGCATATACCTGGAAGGGCAGAGGAGAAGAAGAGTGCAACTGATATTGAGAAACCTGCGGTAAGATGGCCTGTTAGCACTTCTGTTTGATGTCCCGCCGACCATTGAAAGTGCAGTTACGGCTCTTCCCCCATTCATTTCAATATGGTCTTCCTAATAACTGGCGTTTAAAAGACTGCCGCCCAGTGACGAGACATGCCGATAAGGACTTTGGTTCTGGGGCTCATCCAATTCCTCCAGCCATGCACCAACATCAGAAATGAAACACAAAACTAGCTACCACTGGCAGTCACTTGCAAGCAACCGCAATAGCTTTATGAGGTGACTTGTTCAGTAGCTAAAGATCAAAGAAGATTGTTACAGTCCCACACACAGCCCACTGCACCTGCACCACTGCACATGCACGGAAGCATCTTGCCATTTGAACCCCGTCTTCCAGTGTAGTTTTACCTCTGGCTGCGTTCTGGATGGTGTTAAGTTTTACGCTACGTGCAAATGAAGGTAAATGGCAGTGTACCAAAACGCCAGGTTACAAAACAGGGAGTTGAGCTGTGGGCTGAATATCATTCACACCTCGAACAAGAACAAAGCCATTGTGTTTTACTGCTGTTGCATGTTTCAGCTGTACGGATGCAATAAAGCTGTTCCCTTTGCAAAGAAGGATATGTCCACAATGGTTGTTTCGACATATTCTGGTTTAAAACATCATGCATTTCATTTCAGAATGAGAAGGCATACATTTAAGATGAAATACGTTGGTGTTTGTGGTCAAACCCTTGACAACCTATGCCTTATTAATGGACCAAATATAATTAGTATGTGTCTACCTATATAGCCCAAAGAGGAGAGATGCAGACACAAGAGTTGTTATCTAATATTAACCACCAGGACGACCGCTACAATACTGAATGCAAATAATCTAGGAAATAAGGCTCGTTAGTGTTTATTAAGCTGCAGCCAATTAAAACAGAAAAGGGAAGACAAGTTGTTGACAATATGGAAAAGACGCAGCTCACCACAAACCCATGTGGTGATGGAAAGTAAAGATGCAACAAGAGATATCCCTCGTTGCACTCAGCAGCAGTGAGACCAGCGGTAAAAAGGAGAAGGATGTCATTCTTTTTTTTCCCTTGTTTTATTATATGTGATAGACGTTTATTAGAATTGCTTTTGCACTACATTACCTTATAGGGTAATGATGATTGATGCGTGCAAGAGAATGAAGCACTTTATATGCTTGATTACTTAGGCTTTTGTAACTTTTCTTAAAGACTAAAGACTTTAAACCTTGAAAGAGACTAGTAGTCCAGTCTTTTTTCTTTATCTGACAGGTCTCCACTATACACCACACCTCTCCTAGGCTACGCCGCTAACATAATGGATGCGCGGTTTCCCTACTGGGTAGTAGTGGGTAGGTTGTTTTTTTTAACGTAACCACAATGCAACTCTCTCTGATTAGTTTGTATCCATGGTGATGCTAGCAGGTCCCACGGCCGGTCCTAGTGAGCAAATGTAATGCAACTTGACTGAAACTGACATTGCTCCAGGGGAAAGGTGATTATTAATATAGTAAAAGTACAATCTTTACCAAAAAAAAAATTAACCACAGCTTTTATTTTAAGTAGAGCAAGGTCAACTGCATGCGTTGGATGTATTCAAAGCGTGCGTAGCCCTTCACCTGACGCTACTGCATACGCAACACAATTTGCAGGCTTTATGCTGCACTCCACAGGAAATGTATGGAATTGCTGCAACCAGCATGTAAACACATATAAAGCATAAAAATATATTAAGCGCAGCCACACCCCGTTGGTTTGGTAAGTGGCGTGATACTCAATCACGTGGACCACATAAAATAAGACTGAACAGAGACAGTAAAAGGGTAGACTCTCTGTGTGTGTAGTCAAATATATTCTAGCCTCAGGCCAGTACTGTCGCCAGACGGAAAGTCCAGCCTCGCGTTCTCAGTGTCTAGGATTTCACCCCTTTCTAGTGGCCCATCCCGAAGGGGCTACGACCTGCCATCTAAAGCGGGGAATTCCTGCCAGTTAATTGGATTCCCTGGACTGGAACTGAGAGCTTTCATTCTGTCTTCCATACCACGCCAGGCTGGAGGCCTGACCTACTCGGGTACTGGAAGTGAAAGTGACATTTGATACTGAAACAATACACTGCCAATAGAAGTGACCTTCGGTACAGATACTCGATAGCGATGACAAATATAAAGAAAACACCCTGACGTTCACTTTTAACAAAGTTTAACAAAGAGCAACATTTACACGACCATGAAACGCAGCAACCATTTCTTAAAATAGTTCAAGCTTGTTTGGAAAGGTGTCAGTTAGCAAATGTTTGGTCCACTGTCTAAGGCTGCGGTCACACATACGCAAATGAAAAACTGGCCAGACGATGGACTACCGCCTTCCAGGTGCGAAATGCATATGCTGTGCGGAATGTATGCAGGCCGGCTGTGACACTTCCTTGTTTTGTAGTTTGTATGAGCGGTTGTTGGACACAAGAGAGGGTGTTGTTTTGCGAACAGATAATGTGTAGCGGGCAGTTTGCAGTTATCATGACAAACATTGTACAATACGGGCAGGTTAGACGTATTTCTGTAGTTAGACACCGGCGCAGCTTAAACAAACTCCACATCTGCAGTCTTGGTAGAGAACTATAAAGCCCTGTGGGGTCGGTCAACCACACACGTCCTTTCTGTTGGTCGAGGGTACAAAGTTCAGCTGCGTGAAACTCTGGATGATGTTCAGATGCAACTTTGCTTTGCCACAGGAAGCGAAGGTTTTGTTCGCTCCTCCGCTCGCATAGAATGGAAGTGACTGGTGAATATTGGCAGCTGTTAATTTCATTAGGATAGGGTGTGACCGTACCCTAATGTGGGAGAGATGATTGGATGTGGTTGACGGGACTGAATTCAATATGGGAGTGGGCAATCTCACTAATGACATGTTTCAGTGAAAGGCAGAGTGGGAGAGACGGAACATAGATACAGGAGGCTCCAGATCATTCTGGAAATTGAGCTGGCCTGCAGAATTATTTATGCATGTAGAAAGTGAGAATGAACTGGCCAGACACAGACACACACACACGCACACACACACACACTGAAGCTCCGCCTTCAAGGCAGGGTCAATCATTCTCGACAGGACTTGCTTACTTCGAGCTAAAATTAAAGCAAACTCCCTCAGAAGCTCCGCCTTCAAGGCAGGGTCAATCATTCTCGAAAGGACTTGCTTACTTCGAGCTAAAATTAAAACGAACTCCCTCAGAAGCTCCGCCTTCAAGGCAGGGTCTGTCATTCTCGAGAACACTTCAGAATTTCAAAACAATATCTTTCTGTAGCATCGCCCCGCACATTGGAACGCATTGTGAAGCAAAGCGTAGTATTACGGCTTTGTTGCTGTGAGCGGTGTTTGACACTTTGTTTATGTTCCCATTTACAAACCCAGTGCTGTGTAGAAGTATCTGATTCTCTTTTCAACACGCACAGAGAATGTTAAGCTAGAGGAATGCGAGGATATACAGTATCTGAAATTTGACAAATAGTGTATTAGCTTACAATTAGCTTGCAAAAGCTGACTATACATTTAAGCAGAGAAAGTGCCTTAACTTTATTTTTCCCAATGCGAAACAGAATATAGAAATATATGCAAATATAAAAAAATATTGAATGCTTTGAAGGGACAAAATTGCATTGCATTTTGGGTTAGAAAATACATTTGGCCATTTATATGTTGAAACCCGCTTTAAATCATGGTGTCCTATTCGAATATAGATACCAGACAATGTTGATGGTTGACCAGATAGATATGGGAAATAGTGTCTCTATATACTTCTACTAAGCACTAACCCATTGGTTCTCAGCCAATTAGAACCCCCCGTAAAAGTGCTTGAGCTGTTCCAAGCATACTTCACACGGACACGTTAATTTCTGCATACAAAAAAGTGCTTTGAAATTTGAGGTATTTATAACTATGATTTTTATGTGCACACATAGTTTCCTGTGAACAATATTGGTGTAACTAAGAGATTCGCACACACACACACACACACACACACACACACACCAGAAAACCCATTAAAAAAAAAGGTCGAGCCTTTTCTAATATTAAAAAATGTTATCAACATCCCTATTACTTCTCACTACTGAGAGAGGTGCATGTGTGAAAAATATTTTTAGTGAACAAAATGTACTTTGTGTTTATTTTATTGGAACAAATAGCAAATATTGTGGAGAGGAACAGAGAGGGAAAGAAGCTTGATAATTTCAGATATTTAATTGATGTTGTAGGGGAAGTACTTTTCTGCTAGTCTCAGTTAACTGCTCAAATTAGATTCTCTTTCCTGTTACAAAACCATGTCTACAATCTTGCATGCTAGGGTAAGCTACTGCCATTATATTAATGACGATAATAGAGTTATAATTAAAACAAATAATTAGTGCTGTACCAAACTATAATTTTTTTGGCGATTAATCTAGGGACAATTTCTTCGATTAATCACATAACTACATTATTGATAATATAGAAATCCAGTCGATGCCATAGGGTGCTCCCTCAGAATATGTGTCACCCACATTGGTAACACATAGTGTTGTGCGGCCTGCACCGCTTTGTGTTCCTTATAATATCAAAACATTGTGCAACCGCAATCTTTGCAGTCTCAACAAAACCATCTTACAGTAAAATGTGTGCAATTTACACTAATTCTAAAAGCCAGGAATAACAAACTAGTGCATTCTTAATGAAATCTAACACACCCACCAAAGCAGATGCATGATTCCTCCCCTCTCCTTCTCTAATGTTAGGCTGTTTTAGGACTGTTCAGTTATACCGGTACTGTAGAATCAGACCTCTATGACAACACATGAGTAATATGGCCAACAAGTTTACGCTGTCAGATCGATGAGATAGTTTTTACTTGGCAGCGGGAGTAAAAACTAAGCAAAATGTTTGACCATTAGGCTATATTGCTTATAGTCTATAAATGCTTGAGACGGAAAAGGAAGCGTCCGCTTTTAACAACGCAGAGAGTGACAGTGCTCGAACACACCAGATCAGCGGAGCTGCATGCTTTGTGTTTGCACATAACGGCGCCACTATTTTTCTCCGCTTTAATGGATCCGAGTTCGCGTGTAGCGCTTTCACTGTGTCCCGCAATGTTTTCGTTGACGTTTAGTACAAATGCATGTCACACGCTGCCTCTAGTAGAGTGCTAACGCTAACATTGTTAGCTGCTGCTCGCCTGGTATTTACCGCGTCGCGGGCTATAAGCAGAGCCAAGTTGATCTGCTACAGAGACATCAGTGGAAGTATTAGGGTAGGTAGGCTACACATACACACCATGACACACAACATTTTTGTCTTAAGAGAGCACTAAACGAATGACAAGTCCTCGCACGCTGGACACAGATGGTTTGAACTGGGAAGAGTCACACGATGCCAGAAGACAAAGCCCGACGAATGACAAACTTTTCAACCTCTACAGAAGTCGAAATGGAGCGCATTCATAGTGGGTTCAGACGCCACAGTTAACAAGTGGCGAGTTGTAGAGCACCTACTATGCCTAAAAAGACAAGCTATGTACCATTTATATCTATAGCTACACATCTCTTCAGTAGACTGGCAGGATTATGGGGGGAAAACCTCCGAGCTTCTAGCATTTACCGTTCTGAAGATATGATACACAATACAGACCGTGGATCTCGGGTTTAGAGGGTTAAAGCATTGTTAAATACTAATCGGCTAAATTAGTGGACACAATTTAATTTTCCGATATGATTCAGATAATGAAAATATTGACACAATTTATCGGATCGATAAATATTGTTTGTCCCGTCCCTATCAGAGACTATAGGCTACTGTAGGTGAGAGCCATATGGAGGCCAGCTGTAATCCAGCCAACAGAGCGTGTCGCAGCCTTCCGTGTGTGTGTGTGTGTGTGTGTGTGTAGCAGTTGCAGCCTGCACCAGGATGGCATTGTGTGTTTCAGAACCATAGGTATCTTATACCTACCTATATAGGTAACTTAGAACTAAAGAAATCAAACACACACCTGGTTTCCATGTAGTGCAGGATCTTTCGTGGTGTGAGTAGCGTATCGTCACGGTAACGGTCTGGATGCAGGAAGTGGAAGGTGATTTTGAACGTTCGGAACTTCTGTGTGCTGCTCATGATCCGTAAGGTCTCTACAACATCTACCTTCTGCAACACCTGCACACACACACACAAATGCCAAAACCACCATGTGTGGGTATCAATTAACGCAGACTTCTTGTAAATGTCATTTCATGTCGATTCATCTGCATGTCATGGTCTAGGAAATTGCTCTGCAAAAACAATAATAACCACACATGAACATCCGTTCATAGGCTCTGGGCGCACGTTGCCAGAGCGTCCTTTGAGGTATAACTGAACTGCAATAACAGCTGACCACTGTTGCAAAAGAACATTGGAGCAGAGCAGTATTTTGCACTAGCATAGCATATTAAATGTACCATTTAAAAAGCATGGACACACATGCATGCTAGTTTTAGTTTTTTTATGTAGTTAAATAGTAGTCAATGCATCAAAAACCAGATGAATACTGCACATTAAAATAGAGCAGTTCACACTATAGCAGACAAGACCAGAGCCCCGTACAGTAGGAGAGAGTCGCGTCAACTCCGTTCACATTGTTTCCACAGCAACGGCAGACCGTGGATAGGGCTGTCGTGATAATCGCAATACCGCATTGTTGAGGCTAGCCCATTGAATGTGAGGTTTCATGTGTGCTATTGAGGCGCACATTTCCCCCAGCCCGGTTGTATCCGGCTGTAGCCTTTGGGATGTATGTATTTACGACACTCTGACGTTACGCTTTACTGCACGTTTTCCACAGTTGTGTCATAAACCATTCTGTCGGGGCAGCGTGCGTTATGCAGCGCACCATGGATGTATTGGCAGCGCACACTTCTCAGGTCCTTCTTTTGGGACTTTTGGGACAAAACAGAATGGTAGTACCCTAACGTTTTGGGTTGTTAAACCGAAAACAGCCCAACCACTTGTGCCATCACTTATTTCTGTCTACATCACAGTGGTTCTCAACCTTCTTTGGGTCGGTGCCCCCTATCCATTATCCAGGGCCCATACCGCACTTGACCACGTGACCGTTGGCGCGACTCTCTCCTCTTCATGGCTCTGGACTGAACTGGAATAAGACTGTGCCCGCCTTACCTCGGCCAGACACACTCTGGCAAGCTGCTTACGGAGTGTCTTGACCCTCTTCAAGGCCTTTTTGTTGTTGAGCACTGGAACGCTCATCATAGGCGTCTTGATTTTGGAGCTGGCTACAGTCAAGATCTCCCGCAGTCTGAGGTAAAGAAGGCACACATGAAGATGATGGAGAAGCCAATCAAGTTAGGTATTGTTTGGGTTTTTGTTACGAATCTAGTGCCAAACGATACTTTGAAAACGGTTCCAGTGCCTAAACCAGTACTCAGTAATTTGTCCTTTGCTGTTAATTAATATTCAAATTATTATGATTTACTAATAGACCAGTGGGAGGAACCCTGCAATCATCTTTCTGATAACATTCATGATAACCTGCTCAGGAACAGACAATGAACAATACCTGGGTATACCCAGGGTGACGTTCATCTCTCCTCTCCCAGCGAAGTGGAAGGTGTTGAGGGTCATTTGAGTGGAAGGCTCTCCTATGGACTGGGCTGCGAGCAAGCCAACAGCCTCTCCAGGGTCACACAATGAACGCTGCCACTTGTAATTTAACAGGTGAAGCAGGCTGGATGGAAGAGAACATTGCATTCGTATTTTAGCATTAAACAGGTCATACCACAGCATGTGGCCAGACGATGCGGTATATATTGATGTTGAATTATTGTACAGCCTCTACAGCATCACAGCGAAAGTACAGAACTCACATGGGTTGGTTAAAGGAAAGAGGGACTTTGGTGAGATGACAAACACAGCAGGTAAAATATATTGATAGTGAATCAGTCAGTATAGTGAAAATATGCATTTCATTTGCATTACAGTTAATTTTATTTGGCAGTCTGGCTCTGTTCTGGGAGCTCCCTGTCCTTTCATGTGCATACATGGAAAGCCCAAGGCAGGGAGGGCAGCAACAGACCCCAGCAGGGTGCAGAACAGAGCAAGCACTAATAAAGACCTGCAGTGGGAGGTAGCAGATGCAAAGGGGCTTGCAGGAGAAGCCCTCCTTAAACAAGACGCCCTGGACTATTTGGCCAGTGTGTAAAGCAGCAAACAGCTGATCTATCATTAATAATAATAATAATAATAATAAAAAGATCACACAAACACACACACACGTCCAATACCTGTCACTCTCGAGGCCGTCCTGTTGACTCCTGCAGGCGTTCTGCAGGTACTCTCCTGTGATCCGGTGGAAGGTTTCAGACACTGAGCCGAAACAGACGTCTGGCCTCAGCACGCCCAAGGTGGGGTCCGGGCACCGCACGGATTTACGGATGTATTTCCGCCGGTGGTCCGGGTCCAGCGCCTGCCAGCGCTCTACCAGCTGAAAAGACAGGTTGAGGCGGTCAGAACGACATGTCGGAGCTTCAAGCCAAGCCATTAAACACAGTGTGTATATATATATATATACATATATATACACTGAACAACTTTATAAACGCAACACTTTTATTTTTGCTGAACTCAAAGATCTAATACTTTTTCTATGTACACAAAAAAACTATTTCTCTCAAATATTGTTCACAAATCTGTCTAAATCTGTGTCAGTGAGCACGAGATAATCCATCCACCTCGTAGGTGTGGCACGTCAAGATGCAGATCAGACAGCATGAGTATTGCACAGGTGTGTTTTAGTGTGGCCACGTTCCACCACACAGCCCAATGCCACAGATGTCGCATGTTTTGAGGGAGCGTGCAATTGGCATGCTGACTGCAGGAATGTCCACCAGAGCTGTGGCCCGTGAATTGAATGTGCATTTCTCTAGGGCTGTGCGATATACCGGTATATACCAGAATATCTGAATTTTTTTCAAAAGAGATATAAGATTAGACAATATCGTTTATACCGATATAGTTATATTATGTCTTTATTCATTACTTTTTCGGTTTGTTCGTCTCTCCCTCCATGCCTGCGCTTGGCCTGAGGGGTGGAGTCAGGAGCGAGTGACCACCAGAGAAAGCTCACGTCAATTAATGTTGCTAAAAATGAGAAATGTCACATTTCCGTGGGGTTTCCAGTTATTTCTCTATGCCTGAAGGATTTAGCCCCCTTTATAGAAAATATCTATCTATCTATGTATCTATATATATATTCAACCTAAATATATTGGGATATTATTTTTGGTCCATATCGCCCAGCCCTACATTTCTCTACCATAAGCCGTCTTCCAAAGGCATTTCAGAGAATTCGGCAGTACATCCAACCGCCCTCACAACCGCAGACCCAAGGTTAAATTCTGAACATGTAAAAATATGCAATTTGTTAAATAGCAATATATTGTATATACTGTATATACAGTATATTACACACTTATAGTATGTGTATACCTGTAGTGTAGCTGGGTCTCTGCCATTGACTAGTAAATCCTGACCCACTGCTTGTTTCTGTTTGGCCATCTTCTTCTGGGAGAAGAGCAGAAATCCTCCTGGTACACAGATTGAGTCCAAACACTATTACTTAACAGCAGGGTATGTTCAAATCCTCTTATCTCAAACTGCTATGAGAAGGCTGTGTCATTAGGGTTGGGCACCGCTCACATTTGAAACAACGGTAGCTATTTTTGGTACTTGACTTTCACTTAAAAAGGTGTAGTCGAAAGCTAGTGCATAAACACACCAAACATTTACTAGAGCCTGAAATCTCTACCCGAACCACTTAATAACAAATAATTGAGTAACGTAGTTGTCCACATTATGCCCCTTAGTTCCAGGCAGGGAAAATCAAAGTGCAACATCATAGAATGACTTTTGAGACACTTCTGTGCCCTATATACACATTTAAGTTAGTTGGTTGTCGTGCATGTCAAAATACCTCTCTCCTGTCAAGAAGGCTTATCTTGATGCAATTAGCCAGCACTATATACTCTAGGTGGGGAATGAGTCCTTACCCCAAGTGAAGGAGTTCAAGTACCTCGGGGTCTTGTTCGCGAGTGAGGGGACTATG
>JAODLL010005167.1:0-10700 GCA_026546735.1 Forbesichthys agassizii
TCTCCCTCCATGCCTGCACTTAGTGCGTTCAGAGTGTCAAAGGGGCGGAGACACCAGAGAAAGCTCACATATGTCAAGTAATGTCGCTAAAAATAAAAAAGGTCACATTTCCGTCGCGTTTGCTATTTTTTTCTATATGCCTGAACATTTATCCCACGTTATAGAAAATACCAATATATATATATCGTGTATCAGTATTCAACCAAATATATCGGGATATTATTTGTGGTCCATATCGCCCAGCCCTAGTCACACTCCTTCTTCTTCTTGTCAGATGGTTCCGGGCACAGGTGCACGTCCCAGTGTGAGGGGGGGTCCTATCCCCACACCTGGAGTGCTTTCTGCCCAGATCAAGGTGGCAGATAGACCTGTCACCCAACAGGGGCTCAGTGGGATGAAGACCGGCATCAAGGGTATGTTTGTTGGAAGGAATGATATCACTACTAGATAATTGTTATTATATTAGCCCTGCATTTGTTTTCTGTCATTAACTGTTTTGTTATACCGTGTTGTTTTCCAACAGGGCCCCAAAGACAGATTCTGGATAAGTCCTACTATCTAGGACTGCTTAGGTAACACACTGCTGCTACTGTTAGTATTGTATTTATTTGTCAAAGCTACAGTGACATTACAGCAGCATGACAGCAGTTCCTAGCAATTAAATGCTTGAATGTGTCTTTCCTTTCTCAATTTTATGGTAGATGAAAGTATATGTCAGTAACTATTAGTTCTAATGCTACTTTTTTGTTGTTATGCTACTGCACTTTACAGCTGCACAAACAGTCAATTCTGATAGAACTATCCAAACCTGTTGCCAAATATGTTGTCTTAACCTAAACTAAGCAATAAAAAAACTTTACTAATATTTAGCTAATGTGTTGCCTACTGTTGATTATTATATGTCTTAACAATATTGTGTTTAGGAGCAAGATCAACGAATTGACCATAGAAACCAGCAAACTGCACAAAGAAATAGACAACTTCAACCAGGAAAACTCTGTCTACCTGTCCTATGAGAAGAGGTGAGTTAGGCCCCCCACCACATAATATTTACAATTACATTTACAGCATTTAGCAAACACTTCTATCGACTTATAATCAACTTAATAATAATAATAATAATAATAATAATTGACTTAAAATATATACAACAGTTATCAAAAAGCAAACAACATTCTGTTAAATATAATTTATATGTTGTAAACATTTTACAACATAAATAACCTGTCTATAGATTTAATGGGGGCAAACGGAATGACAAAGGGTACTCTTCAGAATATTGCTGTGGATGTTACATAAACAATGTTGTTTAGCTTTCAAACATGAGAACACGCCCAAACCCTCCCTCACTTGATAACTCAATGTGGTGCTTTAGGTGGTGTGCATTTAGACCTGTGGTATTTGCCAGACTAGGCCCACACCACCTAGCTATTCACATAGTCTAAATAGTGAGGTAGATTACAGGATTTGGAGAAAAAATTAAGACACGTTTGTATCGCTACTGAAACCTTTGTGCGGGCATATGCTGGTTTGATGGTTTGAAACACAATTGTGCACAAACTGTAAGGTTCATAGAGGCAAAGGTGGAAATATCGGAGAGGACTGATGCCCACTCAAGTGCAAGAGGGGCATGGGGTTCATTCTAAAGCAATAGTCTGGAACAGTGGTTTCATCCACAATAGTCATCTACAGTAGTTACACGTTTGTCTTAGATGACCCTAAACTATATTACATAATGCAACTGTTTCTAAGAGTATTAGTATTAAGTGTTAACATCTGCTAATACTTTTGCTGCATTCTGTTGTATGTGCACCAATAATACACTATTACTTGATTATTTTGCAGAGCGGAAAACCTAGCCGTAGAGATTAAGGATCTTCAAGGTCATCTTGCTGACTACAACATGGTAAACTATACATTGATAGCTGATGTTTTAGTTTAAAACTGAAGTCACTTCAGCTGCACTATATTCAATAATATATTGAATGAAATAAACTTTCGGGTTTAAATTGATTGATTGTATTTTCACGGGGATTATTTCAATTATCAGTATGTGATCTAATATTTAGAAATCTTATTTAGATACTAGTGTTGAGGGTAATCAAAATTCTTTAGATTAGTAACAACATCTCTAACAATGGTCATTGTTGACTATAAAATCGTTTGCTGAACAATGTGACGGCAAAAGGCGCTGCAACCCTTTTCCCGCGTCACCAGCGCCTCACACCCACACGTAAATGGTAAATGGACTGCATTTAAATAGCGCTTTTCTAACCTTTCGGAAGGTGCGACTAACCACTGGCAGCAGTTAGGGATTAAGCATCTTGCTCAAGGATGCTTACAGATAGGTAACCCACAACCTTTCTGGGAGCCCAACACCCAGACCAGTAGACCATCCTGCTCCCACATGCAATCAGCCGATTGCCATCAGCCGTGTGGGTGTGAAGGCATATAGGCTGGTGACGCGCGGCGGGACGTCGCGGGTTATTGTTCATGTTGACTGTGTTATGTTACGTGACTGTACACACCAGTTGAGTTTGTGTTTGCCATTCCTTTCCATTAAAGGACGAGCCATGTGGCTCGTCGCTCGTCTGACCTCCGTGTGTTGCTTTTAGTTTCTTTGTTGGTTTGCACTCGCCCCACCACCCACAGTCGTTACAAACTACTTTAACAAATTGCACCCAGGGTAAGGAAGTACTGTAGCCCACCAGCAACCAAGCTAGGGTACTGTAGATATGTGATGTATATATCTATGTGAGAGTCATTATGCAGTTGATCAAATATTATCTGGATATTGTGTCTTTAGTTGGTTGATAAGCTGAACACCAACACAGACATGGAGGAAGTATTGAACGACTACATTGCTGTGAGTACTGCTTTACTGTACTCTTTTGTACTGTACAGTACAGTACAGTACAATTTATTTAAATTTGCTAAGACACAACAGAATTTGACTCTCTATGCCTTGGTTTCATTCTAACAGCTGAAAGCCCAAAACGACAGGGAGGCAGAGAGTATGGATGTAATCTTCACTGAAAGGCAGGGGTAAGTACATGTTGGGGGGAAAAAAGATTATCATTCTCCTTAAATGTTATAAATGTATACACTATATACTGTATACAAATATTCTGCCCAAAACTGTTAAGTTATACTGATTCATATAGTTTAAAACTGACAGCTGCTTATATATCTGTGTTTGTTAAAGGTCTACTAAGTGATTTCCCCCAGAAAAGTATGGTTCTGGGACAGTATACCATATATTGACTCTACTTCGAATTAGAGTTATAAACTAATCAATGTAAAACATCACATTCTTTACCTTAAAAACAATTTGAGTCTCTACCTTATACGAGTATATACATGGTTTGAAATGTATGAAAATACAGTATATTTATTTACTATATGAAATAGTTTTGGTCTAAAACATTTATTTTGCTTCTTAGCCAATCATAGTGTCAAGGTCTATATGTACTGTCCAGTAGTGTAGACTGGCCTTATTAAGTAATGTCTATAGGAAATAACTGTGGTGTTGTCCCCCATTTGTTCACATTTTAAAGAGAGCATCTGCTGACAACTACACTAGAAGATGTCATAGAACACACATGCTTGTAGTCACAACACACAAGGAGCATTTTGTAGGTGGAGTAAGATTTTGGTATCTTCAGCCATGACTGCCCAGTTGAGAACCACCGCTGTAGAATGTAGTCTAGCAACATCATTGTGTGTGCATGTGCGTGTGTACGTGTTTAGGAGAGAGGAGACCATTAAGGCAACAGATGAGGCTATTGAGAAAGAGAGGCGTGTTGCTCATGACATAATCAAAGCAATGCCACCAGCCCAACAGGAGAAATATGTTGCCATGACGACAGCAAATGAGGAGCTGCTCCAGGTAAGTGTTGGTGCAATATCCGTATTTCTAGATATGTAGTCAATTATCAATGCTGTAATGCAGTAATATCTGCTATTTGGTCATTGCCAAAGTCAGTAAAAACATTGAGCATTAGCTTCAATATGTCTGTGATTTTCTTTTTTTTTTTTTGGTGGCGGCTAGGAAAACATGACTGAGGATTTGTATGCATTTTTCTCCCCAGGAGCAACATATTCTTCAAGATGAGTTGGAGGCCTTGCTGGCTAGAAAGGAGGTCTATGCTACGGTGAGTTGGACCAAAGTTTAAAGCATAAATTCTGTTGAGAAAGATTAAGTTGATTCTACCAGATATTTTGGCTGTCGGACAGAAGATACTATATTGTATGTTTGTATTATTACAGATACAGTAGATGGATCATCCGGATGGATGGATAGATGATGGGTTATTAGCTGTAATAGCAACAGTGATATTAGTAGCCAGATTAATGTAGTAATAGTGGTCAGGGCTGCTGTCAGTTATCTCCAGGCCCTGGATCAAGGGGGGCCCATAAGGGCCCTCTAACCTGTAAATAATCTATTGTAATAATTTGTAAAAAATAAATATTTGTCAAACCTAATATAGTATTTGTTAGTCACAAAAAAGCTGGTTATCTTTTAATTTCTATTTAAATGTTTCCCCAAAACAGATTTACTTTGCCTATACCTCTTATAATGCAAAAATGAGATGGTCTGTTACGCTAGGGTAAAAGTTAAAGCTTGCTGCAGTTCCATGCCTGGCCACAGATTCATTGGAAAGATGTGTGGCGCTGTTGGGTTTCTGTTGGCAGCGATGTTCTCTGTACAGCACTTCTTGTATTTTGATGTGAGCAGACAACAAGATCTATAAACTCAAAATGTACAATTAGAGTTACATAATTTAGCAGATGATTTTATCCAAAGTGGCTAACAAGAGACCTTTCTGACAGACTGTTGCTAATGTCCCCACAAACCTTTGTAGCTTGTTTGACATTCTATGATATTATCTCTCCTATTCCTAATAATATTGCAGTGTGCGTCTTGCCAAATTAGTCTACCTGGTAAAACAGTATTCTACAGAGAGGCATTCACTTCTTTAATCAAGAATATACTGTACCGTATGCAACATGAGATCAAACACTGGCTGTAATGCAAATCCTGGCCGTTACAGAATAAGCATCAAACAGCTACAAAAGCTACGTACGTAGCCAGTAACGGTACAAAAGTTAAATACATATTTTTTGATATCTTACTGTACCTTCAAGCCTGTGTTTGTTGATGTTCACATTCAGTTCAGCCGCCTCCCACAAGCTTTGAATCCACCATAACATTTTTAGCCAACTGTGGTTTGAAAAGAGGACGATGAACTCGCTGCTGTACGGTACACTAATAAGAATTGCATGTTCCCGAAGTGTATATAATGACAAATTTATAATGGTGCACAATAATTTATTTAGCGTTATAGTGCCCTAGGGTAATTAATAACATTACAACACAATGTACTTTAAAGTTTCTTTTATAGTTCTATGTTTTCAATTTAAATATGTAGTTTCTCATCCTTCATCTTCTATCATCTCTTGTCCCCGGGCACAAGCAAAATACACAGCAGGCCTGCCTGATAGTTGTAGAGTCTTTAGTCAAATGTATCTGTTGTCTGTAGGAGATGGCCCACTCCCAAGTAAAGCAGGAGGCTGTGGAGCTGCATGCTAAGCTGTGGACCCTGGATGAAAGACGCAAAGCCATGGAAGCTGAAGACAAAAGCCTAGGCTCTCCCCAGGAAGGAAGGGAGAGACTGTTCAAACAGGTTAGCTTGACAACTTAAAGGGATAGTTTTTGATGCATATGCTTTCTACTTTGCTGTTATGTTGTCTAAAAAAGCATTGAAAACAATCTTTTGAGTGTTTTTCTGCTTTATATTGCAGGTGAAGGACAACAACCAAGAGATAGCCAGCATGGAGAGACAGTAAGTATTAATATGAACATGATAATGAAAACCATTTTGAAACAGAAGGTAGCTTACTTGAAATAGGCTACGCTCTGCCTGTCAATCATGCCATGCAAAAATAAATCAAAATAAACGTTATGCGAGGCCAATAAAAATGTATGAGGAAGTTTTCAATGCTTGAAACGCTCTGCTAATGAGTGTCTTGGTAACTGGTTTCGTACATAAAGTGAACTCCAGACATGAAGTTTCCTTTCAGTACAAAAAGTAAATTACTTTTTTTTTTTTTTTGCCTATTGTAGCCTATTGTTGTGTTTTGCTGTGATAGCTATGGATAGAAGGGCAGTGTTTTTAATTTAAATTGTTTACACTGAATGTTTGTTTGTTTGTTTAGACTAGCAGAGACCAGAGAACGATGCAGTCACATTGTAGAGGAAATCCGACACTTGGAGCTAAATACAGAGGAAAGCCAAGGTAGTGGTTGACCACTTAACGCAGTGACTGATTCTTGTTGACTGTCCAGGTCTTATGCTGTGTGCTGTGTTCATTTAAATACATATCAGATGCTTTCTCTTGTTTAAGGGGAGGTTCGGCACAAGTACAAAGAGCTGAAGAAGCGGGAAGAGGAAATTGACCGTGAGTTCAACATCTCCTTAATTATCGTTAGCGAGCCACTAGCAGTTTATAGTCAGGGATCAAAGCTAAAGTGTGTAGATGATGTGTGAGAATGAGAAGTATAGAAAAGTAGGAGAAAGCTCCCTGCTAAAAAAATCCAGCATAGACCAGCATGAATTCCATGCTGGTTCATACTGGTTAGTACTGGTCCAGGCTGGATCATACTAGTTAATGCTGGGGTAGTGATGGTCTAGTTGGTATACCAGCACAGCAGCAACCAGCATTGGATGCTGGTACACCAGCAAACACCATGGGATGCCTGGTTACCAGCAAACCAGCATTCCATGCTGGTTCCAGCATGCAAAACATACCGTATGCTGGTGACCAGCAATGCTGGATTCTTTTAGCAGGGAGAGGTTTTATTTTGGGGTGGAAACTAGGTAGATGATTTTCTTTGCATCTTGGAATTCAGTGGAGTCATGAAAAATGTGATATTAACTATAGTCTGCACTGCCTGTCTCTTGATAATTTCTTCTAGGTTTTGTGGACACCTTTGATGAAACCAGAGCCCAACAACAAGATAAAAGTTCTCAGACTCAAGAAATTATTGTCTCCCTTCTAGAACATTCCAGCAGGGTAAGAATAGGTCAACAGGGATGTAGAGTGCAACTGAAACTGCAACTGAGAGTGCACCTTGAATAGATACCCACCAATGGCCTGGCAGGAAGCTCACAATGTCAACGTTTTCATATTTGATCTTAAATCTTGAAACATTAGTTTACATTCAATGTTCGTAATTTCATAAATAAGCATTTATTTTATTAAATAAATATACGTTTAACGTAATTAATAAGCATAATAAAAACAAAATAAACGTAGACTACAGCCCGACAGGTAATAGTGTGTCCTTTCCAACAGGGGGTGCTCAATCTCTAGGTTAAATTGTGAATTAATGTGTGTCTGTGTGCATGTGCATGTGCAGAACATGGCATGCCTCCGTCAGGTTGCCACGGTGACAGCCAGTGAGCTGAGAAGTATGCATGAAGTGTTGCTCAGCAAGGAGATTGAGGTGGTTCAATCACAGAGCACTGCCAAAGGCTTGACAACTGGTTAGCAATGCACACACCTCACAGAAATCTTGTATACATTGTATCGTGTATCTACAGTAATTGGTAATGAATGGTAACAGTAATCACTGTGTCCATCCACCCAGAGTCCCATCGTCTCCAGCAGGACCTGGAGAAGGTCCAGCAGCTTGAGGGAAAGATAAATGGCGAGCTGACTGCCCTGAAGGAGCGTGTGTCCAACATGGAGACAGAGCTGGCCACCTACAGCGACCTGGATGGCTTGAAGAGCGCTGGAGAGGACAAGAAAGTGGTGAGGGGGCTGAACAAGCTCATCTAGATGGTGGATGGTACCAAATTACAATGTTGTTTAGTGTGATTGTTTCAACACGCTTGTTCATCTAGACTAGACGGTGGAAAGTACCAAATCACCGCCACGGTGCCGTTTAAGGTGATTGTTTCAACACGCTTGTTCATCTAGAGTAGACTGTGGAAGGTACCAAATCACCGCCACGGTGCCGTTTAGCGTGATTGTTTGAACACGCTTGTTCATCTAGACAGTGGATGGTACCAAATCACGGTGCCGTTTAGCATGATTGTTTGAACACGCTTGTTCATCTAGACAGTGGATGGTACCAAATCACCATCACGGTGCCATTGAGTATGATTGTTTCAACAGGGTTTTGAGAAGAGGGCTCATTTTGTCAAAACAATGCACACAATACCGGTACACACAACCATACACACAAGTAGCACAACATCTTAGATATTTTGCAAAAGGAAACTTTTCCAAAACTACAATAATTTATAAAATCCAGTGTTAGACCAGTTACGGTACACACAGCTGTACTCAATCTAGAGACTTTGAACACATTCTACTTTTCTCATGTAATTCTAGTCTGGGCTTGATTTTGTTTAGTGATATTGTTAGACTGAAACACATGAATATACACCAACCAGTGATGAAAATATGTATTTCTCTCCACTATGTAAAGTCAGTCAGTATATTCATGCATTTCCAAACGCTACCAGCTTCCTCAACCTCTTCCTCCTAATCTTACTGCAACGTTGCATTTCATTTTTGTTGAAGACAGGCAGAATCCCTTGTTGTCTTTTCATAGTGCTTATTTATGCCTCATTGGTGAGTTTGCAATTAAGAAAGTATGTGTTTGATCAATTGGTTCATAGGTATGGTGTTTTTTTTTAAAGGCAGTGACTTGAAATTAATTGACATCATGTTAGATTTGTGTTTAATGTAGAGAAGTTTGTTTAGTGACACTGAAAATATGCTTATAGTGGTACAGATTTGGGGCCTCATATATAAACGTTGCGTATGCACAAAAAAATGCGTACGCCAGCTTCTATGCAAGGTTTAAGATTTATAAAAAACTAACTTGCCGTGAGAATGTGAAATATTCTTATGAAATCTAAATATACCTATCATTAGAAACAGCATAGGTGGCATGAGCTATATTTAGTAAGGCAACCAAGATACAATAGACAGCCAACAAAACAATACAATTTATTTCATTCATACCTGAATTTGTTTAAGCGTTTTCTTTTCAGATTGCTGATCGGTACTGAGCAAATAAAACATTGTAGTAAAATAATATCTTGTTCTCTCTATTGACGGCACTATGCCCCACCCCCTTTCCACAAATCCATTATATTATAGTTATACATTTGTATTTTTAATGTTATTTTGGCTTTATTCATTTCATTGTGTTGAGGAACAGAAACAAATAAATTGATTATACAACAATTGTGCAATTAATTGGACATCTTTACAGAAAGTTCCATACTAAACTAATTGGTTTTATTCTGTATACGCAACTCTGTTTACCTGTATCATTTGCACAGACGTGCTTTTACTTGCCACTATGTTTTTGCTACATATTATCTAGCCATCTTTGTGCGTTTTGTTGGTGTCGTGTCAGTATAGAAAGATAATCACATTAGGTCTCACAACTTGACCAAATTTTTATAATGTCCTAATGAATTCCCCCTAACCATGAATCTTTAGTGATGTCTGTGCTTATTGACACTTGTAATGCCCACAATATGTCCACTAAACAATTTTGTTTTTGTCTATCAACAATTGCTACAAAAGCTTCAATTTCACATTTGGGTGAAAATACTTTTTTGGGGGTCTGTTGGGATTTGCCTTCATTAAATTCATCAATGAATATTAATTCTGGGCATTTCAGTGACCATTTATAGGCGCGTATGTGCGTTCATTGGGTGGGACAAGACGCTCATTCACCTGCGCTATATTTAGAATAGATTGTGATTTATAAAGAAAATCTTGCGTGTGATGTGCGTGCACACTGTTTTTATTAATCTGAATATTTTTGTGTTTCGTTTGTACGCAACATTTTCATGTTAATTCTACGCAAAGTTTTATAAATGAGGCCCCTGGCCTGGGGTTTTGCGCCTCGAGAGAGGTTTCACAGTGTGCTATTTTTAATGTTAGTGTGTGAGCCATCATACAAACAATTATCGTGAGAGATCACATCATACAGTGTACCACCCAGTGTGTACCACTCACATGAACCAGACATTTATAAATAACATAATACTCCAGTACTAGCCTAATGGATGTGCCCAATGGTTATAAGTACAATTGTCTATATTCAGAATAATGTTTTGACTATTTTTTTTCAGTCATTGGCTTCTATTGTTTCACTTCTGTTTTGGAGCCCAATGCTAGGTAGCCTTAAGAAGGAATACATCTGAAGCACTGCATAGGTATCACACCTGAGCAGTGAAACGGACATTAAACAGTGACACCTAGTGGTTGTCAGTATGCCCTGGCTGCCCGTCAGTGTGCTTGCTTCATGTGCGATCGCCGCAGCATAGATAACTGTTTTTTACATCAGTTTTTCTTTTCATTTCACTGTAGAGACTGCAAGAAGAACGTGTGTCATTGACTAGCCGACGTGATTCGTTGCGACAACTTCTGCAGCAGGTGAACCAAACATATGAAGCTTTAAAAACCAAACTTCAAGAGAACGAGACCCATGCCCAAGTAAGTATATACTTTGTGTGTGTGTGTGTATATATGTATTGTGTGTATATATTATTGTGTGTGTGTGTGTGTGTGTGTGTGTGTGTGTGTGTGTGTCTGTGTATATATATGTGTATATATGTGTGTGTATATATATGTGTGTATATGTGTGTGTGTGTGTGTGTGTGT
>JAODLL010005169.1:5000-10700 GCA_026546735.1 Forbesichthys agassizii
AAGGAAAAAAGTCATCACTGGGACGTCTTGTTTATGCGCCTGTCATTTATGCGCTGTCTGTGGTATATATCCAGGGAGAACATTCGCATTTCAAAAACTCCCCTGCCATTTCAAAAAATAATTGGCTGTTTTTTCTCTCTGAACCGATGTACTCCGCGTTATTTTATTTTATTTCCACATGTGCTAGAGCTGCCAAAGCTCGGTTCCTCTCTCTCTCTCTCTCTCTCTCTCTCTCTCTCTCTCTCTCTCTCTCTTTTCCTGCTGACAGTGTGTCAACGTGAAGGTGTCAGCAACAATAACAATAAAACCTTTCTTTGTGGATGATTGAGATCTCACTTTGGTGTGCTACGTACAGCTAAATGCCAACACTAGAGTATGGAATACAATGAAAGGGATTACACTGAATGGAAAATATTGATAATATTACAGTTTTCATAATGTAACCTTTGAGAAATACTAAGTTTGGGCCTACATATACATTATAATAATATGTAGATGGTGTGTAAAATGTGTGGTGATGTTGATGTGAACACATTAATGTGTCTCAACACACTGAGTATGTGTGCAATCTGTGTCTACACAATATACAAACTTCTGTATGTATACAGAGCGTATGTTTATATATGTACAGTGTGTGTGTGTGTGTTTGTGGGCCTGTGCATGCGTAAACATGCTTGCAAGTGTGGATATCTGTATTCATATGAATACAGCTTACACCTGTAAAAAAAAAAAAAAGCCTTTGTCAGTTATTCTCATGTTGAATCAAACGCAGCTCCCATACAGTAGCAGGAACTGCTGAGCTAAGGCCAAATCACAACCGACTCATTGACTGGGCTTTGATTTTTTCCCCAGGCCCGCTTCTTTCATTATCTCCTCATTTGTTCGTGTCCCTAAAGTGGCTCTCAGTACTGTACACCCAGTTCCAATCACCAGAGCTGTCGCAGCAATGAAACAGAAAGAAAGTAGTTTAGTGCAGATCAGTGCCTGGACAGCTTTTAGTTTGAAGGAAAGTGTTGATGAAGTAATATAACCAGTCAAATACAAAAATAACACTGCAGCCAAAAGGGAAGACATATCTTTTATTGGATGATTTTAATACCTTTCTCATCTGGATGGGCGCTATCTTTTAACACTTCATGTCCAACATACTAACCTATTTAAAAGATATTTAATGACCTGGCCTAAGGACTAGCATATTTTATATTCAAAGTGGATCTAGTTCAGCTTGAGATATATTCTTTATCAATCTTCAGCAGATGCAGACAGACACAGTATGCCTTACATTACGTTTGTGTTATGGTCAGAGACAGGGTGGACCCATAAGCAATAACTAGGTTTACTCAGGGAATAGTAGTTGTGGAATAGGCAGTGTTAAGCAACGGGGAAACAACAGGGGGAGGCACAGAGAGGTTCAGGCTGAGAATGGAGTGCAGGCCGGTAATGTGAAAACACCAAGAGGGAACAGGATGGAAACAAAGTCGGGGTACATACGAAGTTCGGTTAGAGGGAAACAGAAACAATATAAGGACACAAGGACACAAGGACACACGTACAAGGACACAGGGAATTGGAGTTGAGGGGTAAACTAACAATCCTGCAGCAGGTAAACAGGGAACACGGTATAAATACTGACGGGAACAGGTGTGGACAATCAACTGATACAGGCAACCGGCGAAACAGAAAACCAGGACTGGATCACAGAATATAATGGGAAGGGAGAACAAAACCACTTGATATACTAATGTATATCAAGAATTTTCTGTTTGATGATTTTTAAATGTCCTCTTATGACAATGAATGCATCCTTGGATAAGACTAGAAACATAATTAATTTACAGTACAATAGAAATGTGTCTCTCTCAGACCGCCGCTCAATGTAGGTTTGGACAAACAGGTTCACACCTGTATTTACAGAGTTCTCCAGATGTGATTGGATTGATATTAAACGTGGCAGAGATATGCTTTATGACCTTCTTCAACACAATGGCAGTTTTATTGGGGGAGTGGGGGCAATCCACCAATTTAAAGTGGCATTTATTTTTAATGCATTTTATAATATAAGCCTAAGGCAGTTGTAAATCTGGACATAAATTCCACTTAATACCCAGCAATGACTTATAAAAGCACAATGCTAACCTGACACACACACCGAAGCGAGAGTGTACAGTACATGCTTAATTCCCACAGTTGCATGGACTGTCAATTGAAACGGTCCTCCTGACCCAGTGCAATGTAAAGTCCTTGAGTGACCCTCTCCGCTCAGATATTTCCATTTGCGTGAGCACATAGCCGAATGAACCCATACTCTGATAATTGAACTGAGACCCAGCTCAGAATCATTCAGGAACTCATCCAGTCTGTCCACCAGTTTTGCCCTTAGGCTATGGGTTAGTCACAGAGAGAGAGAGAGAGAGAGAGAGAGAGAGAGAGAGAGAGAGAGAGAGAGAGAGAGAGAGAGAGAGAGAGAGAGACCAAAACAGAAATAGCTAATATCATGCAAGTAATGGGTTCGAGGGGTCCCGTATGACACAGTTTATTTGATCATCGCCCCGTTAGTATTTCCTCAAGTCTCCTTGACATTTAACTGGATAGCCTCTCTGTGGCATTTGCTGCATGGATTACACCGAACCTATTGTATTGTTGTTGGGAGTGTGGTGATGTTATCTAAAGGCAGTGTACCCTGTGGTAGGCTACTGTTGCCTTCCTGGAAACCACTTAAGGGATTTTACCTAAACATATCTCAAGAAGCAGAAGTTTGACCATTCTTACTACTATGTCAACAGTTAGAGAAAATTGTTGTATTGTACAGTGTGCATAAATGTATACAGTGGCAAATATGTGGATCTACAATAATGCCCATAATATAATATTGGTCATAGATCTGCGACCTTTATATCATACATGTCTATAGAGCCAGCAGTTTCACACAAATTAACAAAAACCTACCTACAGTATATGTACTGTAGGACAAACATGTGGCATAACCATAAATATTGCTCCTCAGACAAGAGGTCCTCTTGTTCACATGTGAACATAATTTCCAGTCACAACAACAACATACTCTATCTCTATATCCTCCCTCTCTTTTGAAACACAGTGACTGTTTCTCAGTTCAAAGAATGCCAGGTACATACTTATGTTCTTGAGAGGTACGATATGAAGTGTCCTTCTGAGAATTATCTTGCAAGAACACAAGGACAGATCTAGATTGAGGTGCATATTCTTGGCTCTCGTTTTTCATTACGTTGGGCTCAGGGATGAAAACACTGGAACCGGTATTATCAGCGCAAAACTGTACAGTATATGCTTTTGAATGCTTGTTAGCAGGCGAGGTACAGTATTATGGCTGTCCCGGTCTGTTAGCGGGACCTCACATATATGAAATCGTTGCATCAAATTTTAAACTAGACTCTATCTTCAAAAATCGATCACAGTACTTGTCTGTGAATGATGACATTTCACAAGTCTGCAAGAACGCAAGAACAATATAAAAAAACGCATATTGAGAAACAGCTGTTGTTGGAGAAATGTGTTTTGTGTTTTATCTCATTCAAGATATGCAAGCATTTAAAGGCAGGGTCAGTCATTATTGCTAGCTTCGAGCTCATATAAATACAGTATTGCGTGGCGTAAGCTCATCAGAAAATATTGCGGGTGCGGGTTGGTTGGGTCCTAACGAGGCAAATCGGTGTTCCGACCAAGTAATAGACCTATAAATTAATAGACTAATCTTCATTTGCCATACCAAACTATAAAGTTGGTTTGGCCTGCGTAAACTTTGTTTAGTTTAGTTTAGTTTAATTTAGTAGCATATACGCATGAAAAAATATGAAACGTGCATTCAATTAGAAATTAGTATCTTTATATCGCCATTGCTATAGCCTACAGCAGGGTTATTCAACTCCGGTCCTGGAGGGCCGCACCCTGCATAGTTTAGATCTCTCCCTGCTCCAACACACCTGATTCAAATGAACGGTCGTTATAAGGCTTCTAACAACCTTGAAGGAGAAATCTAAAACATGCAGGGTGCGGCCCTCCAGGACCGGAGTTGAATAGCCCTGGCCTACAGGCTCAAGCTGGCGGTGTGAGGGTCGGTTCGTGTGGTTCATGAATGCATATTTTTTTGCAGGTTGGGTGGGTGCGGGTGGTAAAAAACCCACCGTCCGTGCAACACTAGCTGGGTATACCTTTACGTGGCATCACCACAGATTATACTGCTCTTATAATTCCCTCTGATCGTTCCTATGGGGAAACTCTACTCTCTGCTCTGATATCCACACACACACACACACACACACACACACACGCACACGCACACACACACACTAACACACTAGTGCACACAGGGAGAATGCCAAGCACACACATCCACTCAGAAAGTCCAACCCAGTCATCAGAGGGAATGAAGAGCTGCTTAGCGCCGTGCATCAGTCAGTCCCCAGGCACCAGCAGTAATAAAATATCTCCAGCGTGTATTGTGATCAATGGAGGGCAGAGCAGGCACAAGCTGCCAGGGTTAATGGGCCCCATTCCACTTAAATACCAAATGACCCACTCTTGGGAGAGAGGGTGGAGAGAGGCTATGAGGGATAGAGAGAATAGAAGGAGTAGAATAAGGTGTGGAGGAGGGGTGAAATGCAGGAAATAGGGATTTAAGAGTCAGGAGAAAGAGATGTTTAAAAGATACATACTGTAGATACTGTAGAAGATACAGACAGACAGACAGACTTTTGCAAACAAAGTACATTTTCAGAAAGATATGTTGTCTTTATTCTTTAAAATTATGAAAACTAGTGGGTGTGTAGGAGCATTATTTATGATTGACATGTTTATTGTAGTGTTGGTGATTGGTGGAAGACAGAGCCATGGTTAAGTCTAAGGGGATTCTGAGCAAGGTGTTAAGAATTGCTAACATGCATTAACAAGGTTCATTAATATTTCAGTCCAGACATAACGCCAAACCAAACCGTTTTTATAAAAGGGAAATGACCTGCTGTTTGTCTTGCTTATCAGTCCTTTTGCTATAGTGTGAAAGAGAGTACAACCCAGCCTACTTTTATCGCTCGCAACAATGCTCTCTTTATGTTAGGCTTCACTTGTCTTCCTTGAGCCTATGCACACCACCACCCATGAACAATGTCTCCAATGGCTTCTGTCATCATCAGGCAGTAGGGGGCATCAGACTCAGGTCCCATTTATGTGGTGGGAACAGCAATACACAGAAGTTCTACAGTTCTAGTTTCTACAGAGTGCAAAACTGGATAGTTTCAGGTACCAGCTGGCAGCTTATAATCCTTGCGTCATGTGACCAAATGGTAAATAGACTGCATTTATATACTGCATTTATCCAAAGCGCTTTACATTATTTGCCTCACATTCACCCAATCACACACCGATGGCAATGTCAGCCATGCAAGGAGGCACCTGGCCACCGGAAGCAGTAAAGATTAGGTGTCTTGCTCAAGGACATCTCATTTGGTCACCTATCTTGATCACCTATCACCCCCTGTGACCACTGTGTATCCTCTTTGTACCAGATCCGACTGTGCTTTGCTTCTGCCCAGGGCCAACTACAACCTCTTGACACCAGTTGAGATGCAGTTCAAATCATGGGTTAGTAATTTTTAAGCACACTTGCTAACTTCAAGCTCAAGTCAAAACAATATCCCTCCGCAGCACGCCTATGAAGCAAAGCACATA
>JAODLL010005170.1:5335-33542 GCA_026546735.1 Forbesichthys agassizii
ACTGCCCCCCCCCCCCCCCCCCCCCCTCCACACACACACACACACTATGCTGAAATGTCTCAAATAACACTGTAATGTTTTCACGGTATAGGCTATTTCATTTAGGATCCGTGCATGGTGTTACGTGTATCCATTTGCACACTACATGAAGCTAATTGTGTTTTGTTTTTAGTTGTTTTCTGTTTTGGTCTTTGTAGACTATTTTAAACATGTCCCTTGGTTATGTTGCACTTTGTATTAGTTTGTAGTGATGTCAAGGTGATAGCTTTGTGTATTATTTTTGTATATATATTTGTGTAATGTGTGTGTGTGTGCGTGTGTGTGTGTAAACATCGGAAAGAAATCTCAGTCACTGCAATGGTGCAACTGCTATATGTGGATGTTGATAGGTGACTTCTAACAGAAATTAGCTTTAGCATTTCAAACTTGAGACTGGTGTTGTTTGTGTGTGTTGCTAATTGGAGAAGCGACATTATCAAAGAGGCTGTGTTGAAAGACACATTTGATCTGGCAACTACTTTATTTTCCTTCAAAGAAACAACAACACTCACACCGGGGCTGTGAATTCACAGCGGAGCCAAAATAGTCTTGTTGCGTTAGCAAGATGGTGGTGGCTCTCGGAGCGCGAGGCTGTGTTCTCATGAAGGTGAACTCCCGCGAGGTGCAAAGCGACTGTTTTTGCCGCGCCATGCTCTATTCCTCCCTTTTGCTATTTTTCCAAGGACACATTCTGACTTCTCCTGAGAGACAGATATTCACAATGGGAGTTTGTCATGTATTTTATTTTATTTATTCACTTTTATTATTATTATTTTATTAATATTATAATAATAATTTGTATTTATTTATTATTGTTCTATTAATACTTATTTTAATAATATTTACAATATTTTTTTATCATACGTTGGATAAAAATAATAATACTAATGTAGATTACATGAAATACTCAGGGGGACAAGGCCCTTTAAAGAGGTGATGAAACACCCGGGGCAACAAGGCCCTTTAAAGAGGGGATGAAACACCCGGGGGACAAGGCCCTTTAAAGGTTGGGTGGAAACCCAGATAATAATGTTTTTTATTAATTCCTTGGTTTTTATCTAGATTTATGTTGTTTCTTATTTCTTCTTGTTTAATTTAATTTGTTCCTTTCCTCCTTTGTTCAGATGTTTTTAACTGTAAAGCAGGTTGAGTTGCACATTGTGTATGAAAGGTGCTCTAAGTTTATTATTATTATTATTATTATTATTATTATTATTATTATTATTATATTACAGAAACGTTAAATATATTTTTCAGTCACTGCAGTGCACACAAAATATATAGTATTTTTCTGTCTTTATTTTTTATTTTTACATGCTAAATTTGGCTTCACATCTGGCAGCAAACATTTGGCAGGTCTAAGAGCATCACACTTCGATACATCTTTTAAAAAATAACATCATACCACGTTTGCCGGCTGTCTCCTCACTAAACTTTTGTTTAGTTTTAATTGGCTTTTTTTTGTTTCTTTATTTTTTTACGTGTTAGCATGCTATTGTTTTATTCTGCTGTTTTACAGACTAACCCACTAGCTGTGAACCGCTAGCGGCTAACTAAGTGTCGCGGTACTCTCTCCTCTGACGGCTCCTCTTCTGAGCAACTCTGTTTGCCCCGGTCTCTCTCCCGTTGCTTACGGCTATCTGATTGTCAATCAAGGCTCCAGGCAGTAGCACTGCCACGCCTCCAGCCTGAGCAGTGGTAGAAACTACTGGAACAAATTGTAAGCAAAACAGATGTTAATCATGATATAAATAATGATTGTTAGTGAATGTCGTCTCCGCAAAATAGGCACCGCCCCCCCTACAGGCGCCAGTGAGCAATGACAAGTAACACGGCTTGTGCTTTGCCCATGGAGAGCGGTGCCTGTGGCAGGAGGAGCCGCTCTTTTAGCTGTAATGAGCAAATCTGTCAATGTTTCCCCACTGACGCAAGTGTCCCGCAGACTACTTAAAGGTAGAATCAGCGATGTGGTTCCAACGTGGGAGTGGAGAGAGCACCCTGTGGCATTGAAGGAAGAGGTGTTTTTGTTCAAATGTCAACAAGATATCTCCTCCTCCTCTTTATTTTGAACAATAGAACATAAAAGCATACTTTAGCCATGTACATTTGTATTAACAAGTCTTACTTTAAATATCACATGCTGAAGAGCATATTCAGGTCCCAGAAGGAACAACACAAAATGTAATGTCTGTCAAACCCTGCCCCTGGCATGGTACAGTCGGTGATTAAAATTGTGATCCACGTCAAATATGAACAACAAAACAAAAACAGGTTGTTTCACTAAATGAATCAGAGAACAATTTATTAGGTTATTAGGAGAAAACTGTTAGACAAAGTCATGAGGAACTATAGCACATAAAGGGACTTGATGCATAATAAATAGAGCCATTTGAGTACCTGTTAGATATAATGAGAGCATGCCCTATTTATAAGGGCAGGCATATAAAGCCGCTGCTGTCAATTTCTGTGATCAGACCGTTTGTCTGGGTGCATGAACCCTGTTGATAGAGTCTGTACCATTGAGGTGTATGCCCCAACGTTGAGAGCAACTTCCTCGTGCGACCATTTTGATCTCGCTAGCTCAATTCACAACCATGTCTCTAATATGGGGTGGGCTTGCTACGATGACTGTACGGAGCAGTGATGTCGCGGAATGTTCGTAAACCACGTGTTGTTGCTGTGGTTAGTCACAGGCCACTTAAACTGCATCCAGACGCATGTTGGTCTGCGCCCGTTAATAAAACCCATTAGAGCTGCGAGATTTCAGTAGTATTTACACATTATACGATTACCATTTGTTGTTTTCCACATGCATTAGCCATCTGATGCATGTCTCTATGACTCTCTCTTGCCCTCACGCCCAAAATGAAGACTTGTCCTGCCAAATGCAGTCGCCAGATCAGATGCAGATACTGTAGGGTAATAATCTATGCAAGATGGACTTTGCATGTTAGCTAAACAAGCCTGCAGTCTCACCCTGTGCATGCTAGCTACAGCGCTTTAGGGTGACATTAGCACAAATACTTCATTTACTGTGCTAATGTATTTCGGTGATACCATGACATGGTCAGTGTGCAGATCACTGCTTTTAAGGTTTGTATTTGAGGACATAAAATAGGTCAAATGTGTCTTGTACTCTTAAATAACTGTTAAAAAAATATCCATGTTTTCCACTGGGAGAATGTTGCTTCCCTGCAAAGGCTTTTGTGCAATTATGACACAAGGCATGGAGATATTTGCGGTTTTCCAGCCTAGTACAAAAAGTACTAACATCACACCTACGGTATAGCATTTACGGTGCGTGGTGATTCTATTCTCTCCATGGTGGCGTTGTGAAATGCTTCTGACCGTGCTCCCCGCTGACGCACTGCGGTGCAAGCAACATGGATAGCACGCCTATTGTTTTGAGTCACGCGTCAAGAGTGGCAGATGCCAGAGCACATGCCCGACTCGTATTGGACTGGAAGAAACAATGAGTGGTGATTCCACCGGGTCTCCCTCGCACCTCAGAGTGCCAAACACAGCAGCGGTAGACACCAGGGGAGACACCAGAAGGACTCATCCCTCTGCCCCCTGGCAGCCATCTTTTCCCAAGGATGCGTGTGCATGTGTGCAGCTGTTCCCCCCCCCAATGCGGCCAGGGAAGCTTCTACAGTGGCTGAATGTAAACAGCAGCCCGGTGGCACCGTAATGAGCACCTGAGGTTCGGCCTGCTGGTTCTGCCTGCTGGTTCTGCTGCAGTCCAACACAGAGCCCCTCGGAGCCACCGCCTTGCTCAGGGGCCATGGGGAAATGTATGTATGTTGTGTGGCTAAGAATAATGAGGCAGGCGGGAAGACATGGGAAGTCACACCAGCTTGTGTGGGAAACCCCCCGTCTGTAAACCCATGTAAGTCAACTGTGATTAAACAAAAGAATCCTGCTGTTTAATTGTCTAAAAATGTTGAATCTAGCAATAATTTCAGGGAATTGTATGTTGTGATTATATTGATTTTATGTGATATTAACTTAATAGGAAATGTATGTTGTATAATGTATAGCAGTTAGCGCTGATGACATGCTGCTCTCATTACCCTAACAGAATGTTTTGTCTGGTTACCAAGGCTATTGACATGTTCAGCTGTTCAACTAGTGACAAATGGACCAATTCTGCGTCGGTAAGTTGGATGAAAGCATCTGCTACATGCTGTAAATGTAAACAAATGCAGTCTTCCTATTAATAATAACAGAACAACTCAATATTTAGTATTAATATTACAGGTAGACATTACTGTGAAAAGTGGTTTACGTGATTCAGACTATGGCTATTTCCTTTGTTTATTTTATCATTTGTAACTTGTTGATGAATGGACCACCTCCTCGGACCAATAAACGCAGGAGTACATTTTACTCCCCGAGGGTTTCACCAACCTTTGACCCCGTACCATCATAGAGTGCCATTGTCCTGACTGCTGCATTTCTGCTTGGCCCTATACACGCTCCGCTTGACTAACTGTAAGCAATTGGCTTTGACATCTTCCTTGGCATCGTCCTGGAGAACGTGGCCATGGGTTGCAGCAGGAGCAAAGGTTGAATAATTGCCTTTTAAAAGGAAGAAAATAATTGGCATTGACACTAGAGTAATCCAGTCCCGTACGGAGTCCCATCGAACATATTTTGTATCCCTGACTTTCTGGGAGGCCGAGCCATTACTAGAGTACAATACCATAACATATACACTACATTATTACCTTAGCATAGCAACATGTTGCTATGTTACATCGTTACAATGCATCACCTTAGCATAGCAACATGTTGCTATGTTATCTCATCATTACAATGCATCACCTTAGCGTAGCAATCTGTTGCTATGTTACAGCATTGCAATACATCACCTTAGCATAGCAACATGTTGCTATGTTACATCATTACAATACATCACCTTAGCATAGCAACATGTTGCTATGTTATCTCATCATTACAATACATTACCTTAGCATAACAACATGTTGCTATGTTACATCATTACAATACATCACCTTAGCATAGCAACATGTTGCTATGTTACATCATTACAATACATCACCTTTGCATAGAAAGATGTTGCTGCTTTAGCAAACATATTGCAATATGTTACTACAGTACATTATTTTATCATTGCAATGCTGCTACATTAGCTTATCAATGCAACACTGCTACAATAGCTTATCAATGCAACACTGCTACAATAGCTTGTCACTGCAACACTGTACCGTAGCACATTGCACATTAGCTTGCTTGCAACATGTTGCTACATTAGCATGTGACTAACACATTGCTACATTGCCTATGCATTGCAACATTGCAACATGGCCTACTACTACATTTTTTTCCACTTGAGGGCTGTCTTGTTTTGCACATTGTCAGAAGACAATGTGCAAAACGTGTGGGACACACGACCCCTGACCTCATCACATGCACAGCAGATGACCATGCGATAAAGCGATCCTGTTGTTTTCCCACAACAGCAGTGGACATGTTTGTTGACATGGTGTTGCTGCATGGAGCCCACTTTCCCTCTCCCTGATTATTGGCAGCACCTACAGCCTCAGCAATTCGGCGATGACAGATATGCCAGGTGGTACACTCCATCCTTTGGGCATAGCAACTTTTTCTGCTGCTCCATCATTTCATTCGACCTTGTCTTGCTTAATGATGTCGCAAGTCTATTCTGAGTCGAAGGGAAACTCATTGTCTGACCACGCGTCCATCGTAAACAGCGCTCACCGTCAGCGAGTTAAAATGAGCTTTTAAGCACTCTGTTTACAGAGAGCGCTGGTAAAAGAAAAATAAATAGCGAGACACTATTGACGGTGTTAATCTCGGTGGGCAGCTGAGGGGTTGTCGACGTGAGCTCTTCCTGCAGGGTGCGAGGAAGGAGACATGTCTGATCAATTTAAACAAGCCCCATGCGAGCTGCGCTCCTCTAATGTAGTCACCGAGGATCTGTCTGTTATTCACCTGGGCATGCATTTATAATGATATAACCCCGTGACACACAGAGACACTTCATCAACACTGTCTGCAATAAAACTATACACTACAACTGAGCTGGACCGAATACAATGACTTAACAATAAATAAAACGTATTGTCATAATTGTTTACATTGTACCTTTGTAATTCATCTTTATCTTCAAATCAATATTTTACACAAACACATCTTCCACATAAGCAACATAATTAAGCCTGTAGTATAATTATATCTGCATTATTGTGCTTGGACAGCATTTCTTCATTATAGACACAGTATAGCAATTAAAGGCCCTACACATCAAGCATGTGGGTGGAGGATGAACAGTCCTGCTGTTGGACAAATTAGGATTGTTTGCCTCCTATGCATCCAATCCTTGGACTAGCCAAACATTTATTTGCTAAACTGTGGGCGTATAAAAGCAGGGGCTACAATAAATGTAAATTCCTTAGGGTTAAGGGTGCATATTTCCCAAGCTACATACGTTTGAGATGAATGGATGGCATTTATGTTGACTTTTACATTTTTTTATGTATTTGTTCACACCTGGCCTGAAGAGGAGCACCATCTTATCTGGATTTGAGGATTTACATGTTGTTATTTATTTTAGAGGTGAGAAACAAAATGAGGCTTTCCAAAAACACACGTGACATATTTGGACATATTATTTTCCTCTTATTAGTCAGAGCAGATTGAGCCAAGTCAATTTGTTCTTTGTGAAAATATGTGTATAGTGTGGTTTGTGAGATAATCAAGAATGGTAAGAAACAACTAGGAAAGAAAGAAAGAAAGAAGAAATGTAAACTGTATTATAGCAGAGCACATGCTGGAACGGTTAGCTCGCCTGGTGTGCTGGTGTGACGTGTTGGTGTAGGAGTGTATGAACAGTTGAGCACGCCATCGCGGGACAGCTCACTGCGCCAGGATGGCGATGGGGTTTGGCGTCCGGTCAACAGGCGGCGGGTGTCCAATGAGTTATCGATCAGCCCCTGCTTTTTCAAAGTCGTTAAAAGTCACTCCTCTCCTCTCCATGTCTGACGAGACCAGTGAGTAACTGTGAAAAGGAATCAGTCTCTGTAATTGAACTTCTGTGGTTGGAAACAGATGGCTGCAGTGAGAAGACAAAGGAGCGGAGGAGTGTTTGAGGACGAGAGAGAAGGATTGCTTTGGGGGATGAAAAATAAAGACAAAGAGAAAAAGCTACGTCTTCTTTTCAAAAGGATCTTTAGTTCCGGTACGGCTAAGAGTAGATAACAAATAGCGTGTTCAAAACGTGTACAAAAACTAAATGTGCATGTAGGCCATGTATAATGTCAACAACAAACATGGCAAGTAAACTGTAGCAATACTAATGAATCAGACCATTATTTTATTAATTAATTAATCAATTAATTAATTTATTTATTTATTAATATATGGCTTAAATAACTATCTGCTGCGCTTATTACCTGTCTTCTTGTTAGCCCTGCTTTTTCATTGGCATCACCCTGTTCATGTTCTAATTATTCTCATTAAACTACCACCCTATTGGACAATAGCACAATATCACAGTATTTCTGCACTTAACATGACACATTTTATTAACAACAGATGTGATTATTCAAGTAAAGCAGTTAAAATGATGTGAACATTCCAGAAAATTAAAGCATGTTTAATTAAATGTGAGTAAGTGAACTGCTTGGCAAGAGAGAATTGTGAACATAAATTGTGCACCTTTTAATCTCAAAGTTATTTTGAAAGGGAAACCACAAAAAAACATGTACGGTATGCAGCAATTGGCTTTGAAGCATTTTTACATTATGAAAGCATTAAACTGCTACTCAGTCATAACTTTTACTGCTATGGAAAAAACATAACTACACTAATACAATTCAACTTAAACCAAGTGCTTATTTTATAAATGCTATGAGTGCTAAATTGGATAAAATACATTGTCCATGCATTTTTTCAAGGCTTATGTGTAGTAAACCATGTATACCACTTATTGTTACCACCAATGATGATTTCCACCACACTCGCATTCTGGGTTGGTAGGTTGAAATCTGTTAGTGATTAGTTACCAGACTAAATTTATAATCAGTAACATATATATATTTTATTTTTAATTTAGTAACATAATCTCATTACTTCACGCCTAAACATTGTTTACTTGAAATGCCAACCAAAGCAATTTACTGTAGTGGCACACTACATCTTTGTATGTTTGTTGCTCAGATGATCAGATTAGAGTAAGACCTCATTTCAATTACTGATCATTGTTAATAAAAGGTCAATAAGATAACTGCATTTTCCTTCTGCAACTACATTTAAAATGTGAAAGACGTAATCATGAATTTATTTTATAAATACCTGTAGCCTGATGCCACTTTTTTAGCTGGTAACTGTAATGGATTACAGTTTCTGTTTTTTGTAATGAGTTACTTCCCAATCCTTTCCAAATTATAGCGATATTAAACAGCATTAAATGGCATTTATTTCTGAAAGAAAAACGTAAGATGCAGAATGCCCTCACCAAACACAATACACAACACCTGTTAAACAAAAGCAATGTCAAATATTTCAGAACAACATAAAAACAGAACACGTGGTGATAAATAATTGGACGTAATATGAATCAATTATGACTCTGACCCGCGACATCAGTGCGACTAATGGTTGATGAAGAGGCTTGGGTCCACAGGCTAGAGGCTTAAGCCAGGGTTGTAGTAAGCGCTGCTCATTAAAAGTCCCACGACACCAGCTGATTAATGACATGCCACAACTACGAAGTTAGTCACCTTATCACGCCACTGGCACGACTTGTCGAAACCACCACCTACTTTTCCTTTCTGGCACTGAATTATATGGTTTAGCCAGGGCATAGTGAATGTTTCAAAAATAGCCTGCTACACTATAGCGTTTGTTTTCCTGGCCTGTTTTAATTTGTTCAGTGCTTTAAATGGTGGTGTGAAAACAATACTCTGGACCTTTTCTTTCTGTTAGACACTGGAAACACTTCCTATTTGTATTTGCTGCGATGACCCTCATTTCTAGCCCTGAAGTTATTTTGGAAGGGAAACTACTTTTACAATCAACTTTACAGTATATGTATCGTATGCAGCAAGTATCTTTCAGAAATATTAATACAATCATGAGGTCATTAAACTGCTACTCAGTCATATATTTAACTGCTAGGGAAAAACACAAATTCACTAATACTGTACAGGTGCTTATTTTATAAATGCTATAAATGGGACAGCCCATATACCTTATCCTACATTCAGACAGCCCATATACCTTATCCTACATTCAGACACCCCATATACCTTATCCTACATTCAGACAGCCCGTATACCGTATCCTACATTCAAACACCCCATATACCTTATCCTACATTCAGACACCCCGTATACCTTATCCTACATTCAGACACCCCATATACCTTATCCTACATTCAAACACCCCGTATACCTTATCCTACATTCAAACACCCCATATACCTTATCCTACATTCAGACAGCCCGTATACCATATCCTACATTCAAACACCCCATATACCTTATCCTACATTCAGACACCCCGTATACCTTATCCTACATTCAGACACCCCATATACCTTATCCTACATTCAAACACCCCGTATACCTTATCCTACATTCAAACAGCCCGTATACCTTAAACCATATACCATATACCATAAACTCACTTGAAACCCACATAAATCCACATTGCAGAATTCCACATTCCAGAAGTGTAATTGTTTTTGTGAACGTGTAGTTGAGTGAAACAAAATGTAAACCGTGATTAAAAACATTTGCCATGATAAAGTTTGATTTGTGATTTTTTTCCACACATTATTCTTACAACTCTTATAGCTTACATTGTGGTTTGTGGCAGACTAGTTCCGTGTAACATGGAGAGATTTCCTTGATAAACAATATCTGTCGAGAAGGTATTAGTAGCCATTGATTCTAACACCTCATGTATTGATTTAAGTTCTGCTTGTCCAAGAGCAACTCTTGTCCAGTGACAAAGGAGATACTGCTTGAAAAATACTCTAGACTGTATTCTGGGAACTGTGGATTTGATTCTGCTGTTGAATTTATTGTATTTTTTTTAAAGGGATTCGGTATCTATTTTAAACAGATGAAGTCCTGAGGAAGCTGTAGCGCCATTTAATTACATGCTGTATTTAACGACAGACACACAGAATAGCAGAGAAAAGATAGAGCTGAGTAAAATCCTCAGTGGAACAAACAGCCTTCGCTCTTAATAGAGAATTGTTAACTCGATGTCTTTCCTGAACTTGTCCCGAGAAGATTGCTTGGTTTGCCGTTTGGCCTCATTTAACTCGACGCCGGGACCAGCTTCAGACGCTCGATACTCTAGACTTCTCTGTCCTCTCTGAGAGACCTTTCATTTTCTTTATATTAACCTTCTCTGGTCTTAAACCACGAACCGCAAGGACCTGAGAAGCCTTTTATTCTTAGCCGTACGTTTGGCTCGCCGTGCCTGTCAAAAATTGTCAGAGGTAAAGCACAGAATCCTGGTGCCTCCATGCTGCTATTGATCTAGAAGTGGATGTAATGTGAAGCCATTTCTTTTGCCACTTTTATTCTACATTGCTGCTGTAAAACAGAGTTTATCTGATTTATGTCACATGACCACGTTTTTTCCTGCAAAAGGTTCGTCATTTTCCATTAACACCCCTGTGTGAGGGTTATATGGCAGACAGAATGTAACCTTGATCCAATGGCCACCCATGGACACTAGGTCTACAGGTCTGGCTGTACACAAATATCCATTTACAGGATGGAAAACAATCTGATTTTTTTATTTGAAATCATTTCTAACATCCTCATATTCGGTTATACTGTATACCCAACAAGATACCGTAGCTCTTCAATAATTCCCCACAGTATGTTTATATATTATAGATGTGGGGGGAAATTATGTTGTCTTTATCTTGTTTTTGTGGATTTAAGCCCACACATACGTATTTGAGGGTAAATACACCCATATTTTTCTTTTTACCTTTTGTCAAGGCACATGTAAATGCTTGCTGCCCAGGAACCGAATAAATATATACCAGGTAATTCACCAAGGTACTGTAACTGACATATAATAATAATAATAATAATAATATAATAAAAATTAACTTTATTTGTTTAGCACCTTTCATACACAATGTGCAACTTAACGTGCTTTACAGTTAAAAACATTTGAACAAAGACTGAAGGGACCAAATGCAATTAAACAAAAAGCAATAAGAAACAATGAAAAACTAGCTAAAAGCCATGAAGAAAAAAAACACAAAAAAAAAACCACATTATTGTATTGGAGTTTGGTTGGACTCTAACCCACCGGGACTCCAACCCAAATATTCCATACGTTTGGTGGGATACTAACCCACCGGGATTCCAAACCAGGCGTTTGGTGGGATTCTAGCCCACAAGAACTACAACCCAAATAGTCCCAAATTATTTACCCAGACGTTTGGTGGAACTCTAACCCACCGGGACTCCAACCCAAGCGTTTGTTGGGATAATTGACATGTGGTAACTGGCATATCTCAGTAAATGACATAAGGTAACTGGCATATCTCAGTAACTGACACAACCCTATGTGACAATGATCCAGCTATACTGTAAGTACTGTAGCTGTGTGAGTTTTTCAGGGCTTTAACCGTCTTTTAATATGAACATGATATCTGGCTTGGGGCTACAAATATCAGCCGACAATCCCTGCCTGGGGTAAAACACAGATAATGATGTAGTTGCCAGAAGTGTGTGTGTCTTGCTGTATGTGATGTGAAGTCTAGAGAGACTAGTGGTGCATCTCAAACCAACTGCCCCCACCCCCCCCCCCCCATCCCCCATCCATAGCTGACATCTTCTCTGGTACTCTCTTATCAAAGCTGAACAAATAGGACTAGTAGTGATAAGGACAGCCTCATTATTGGGAGGAATAATATTGTTGGCATTAGAGGCTGGTCAATGATATGATATTAAGTTGCATCTGATTATTGAACAGACTTTTAGAAGGCAAGAGTGGCTAGTTTACTGTAAGTGGCAGTAAGTGAGAGTTTATCCAGAATTATTGTAATGTCCCCACCGAGGGGAAGAACAAATAATGACACACGTACAGTAGAAGCATAATAACCATATATGCTTTCCTGTTTTCCTGATGTGGGAGTCAGTGTGACGTCTAAACATTTGCCATGACGACAGTTTGGATGCTGGGGTTTTGTAGTACTGACCGTAATGTGCTATGAATCAATCCTTTACCTGGGGTGCAGTGTAATTGATTACATTTTTTCTTCATAAATGTTTACACAAGCAGGGGTCGGCGTGGGGGTACGAGGCACTGCAGAGGGATCAGACTGGCTCTACTTTTTGGTTCTGTGGTAAAGGGAAAACCCGTGAGCCATGCTGAGACACTGGTAGCTATCAACCTGTGCCGTGATGCGCAGAAGGCAGGAGAGTATCTGGAGATGTCTGGTAAGTGAGACTTGAGAGAGGCCGCGTGTCGCCACGCTGGTGTTGACAGCCGCGGCGTTGTGTTGTTGCCATGCCCTGCGTAACCACGGCAGCAAGGCAGTAGCACGTCGAGCCTATATTTAAACCCTTCAGGCCGGGCGTGCATATCTATCTCGTCTGTTATGTAGTAGTGATAATGCGTCAAATCTGAGCAGAATTACATTTTTTTGTCTCCAATCGCAGCTGCAAGGGTGTACTAAGTCACAATGTCATGTTGTTTGGAAGCCATCGTAGATTAATGAAGATGAATACACTCACATGTCATGCACATTCCCACACTTTTTAAAGAAAGAGGTTTTTTGAATAAACATCCTGAAGCACACTGCTCTGAGCTTGTGGGGGTTGTTGTCATCTCTGACACTGCTCAATCGGTTTATTTGAGTTAGAAATGAAACAAACAATGTCAAACTTATATTTCTGCTAAAAAAGAAAAAAGAATGAACTTCAAATGAAGTCTTTAAAACTGTATCATTATCTGAGTTACCAATGGATACTCTAGGTGATCTCTCTCTCTGAATGGAAACCTGCTAACACACACACACACACACACACACACACCATATAGGTTCTATCTAATGTGTGCCTCTCTGTCTCTCTGTGCGGCCGTGTGCTAACAGAATGCTATGGCTTTGTGGACAGGCTGTTGGAGCTCTATACACGCGTCTGTGAGGCGGATGTTCTCCACAGTTCCTCTCTGTTGCTCTGCCTTCTCAATGCAATTATGACAGCCTTGTAAAGCACCGTATTCTGAAGAATAGAAAGTGCGTTGTCCATGTGGGATTCATGTGCATAAAAGCAAGTCCAAGTAAGACCAAGCCCCGCCCCTTTCACTTGTCCTCCCTAGTTACTGTAACTAGGTAGGACAAAACCACAGAAAACTGTAAAAAATGCTCATGTTATTGGAGGCCATGCAAAAAAATGGGCGGGGCTCTGGATAGGTCAATATATACACTATTTACTATTTACTTACTAATACACTATTTGTCCCATTCAGTGAATCTCCTCACAGTCCACGAGTTGTCTGTTCTGTGTGCACACTGAAACGCTCTGTCTATGTGCGTTACCTTTGCTTTCAGTCTGCATCCAGAATCCCTGACTCCACCTTTAAAATGAAAGTGTAATTTCCAAATCTGCTGTGTGGGTGCTTGTGACATTAGGCACCATGCCTCCCCTGCATCTGTCCCGTACAGCTGTTGCACTGGGACGGCCAGATGTTCACCAAAGCCTCGTTGTCCTAATGTTCGGGATGAGCGTGTGTGCGGGAGCGCCCCGCCGTTATCAGGCGCAGGCATCGCGAGCGCGTTGTTAGGGTGTGAGCAACACATGGGAAGAGCGGTTGTTTTTCCGTGGATGCTGCTTTCGGCAACGAGTGTCGGCGCCCCTCTCCGCTCTCCTCCTTCCCCCCGTGCTCGATCATGCAGCTTTCGCTCACACACACACACACACACACACACACACACACACACGTACACAGCACTCAGCGAGAACAAACGGAACATTAGGCTAATGGAAGAGCGCAGACAAAGCACATGTTTCGCTAGCGTCACCGTGGCAACACATGGGACATGATTGGTGATTACTGTAGAACAGGCCTCATAGATTATCGGGCCATCAACACGTTATGGGCACCATCGCCACCGCTCTGTGCTTTAGAACAGTATGCATGTCTTACAGTATGTACAGTATATTGTACATACAAAATAGATATGATATATCTAATATACTGTTAATATACTATACTATATATACATATATATATATATATACTGTATATATGAAATTGATTGGTCCTCTTGACAATACAAAACATGGAACGATTAGGATTGTAGCAGTTATTTACATTTCCAAATTGGCTACACAGGAGGGAGCCTTGGATAGTGGCCTGTCACGTAACCATTTAGTAAATCAAACTTGACAATTTAACAGTGCATGCAAGAAAAGCCAAGCTGGAATGGCAGCAGTAACAGGGAATCAGGGGTAAATACTGGCACATTCTTAATAATGTTTATGTGAGAGGGTGCGTGCACTCAAAGCGCCATGCAAGAACAAAAGGTCTGCCGGAGTGAAATAAAACATTGTGCCTGATGACGCATAAACAACACGCAGCCATTAATGCCACGCCGGCAGTTCCTTTGGCTATAAACCCTTCTCTTCGCCCAGATCACTTCAGCTGGTCAATTCAAGGTAGGCAAGTGGAACAATGGCAACATTTAAATGTTCAATAAGGCTGATCTCATCCTTATTAGCCCCCCGAAAGTGCTGCTCTGGGCATGGATGGGCAATTTCTTAATGGTCTATGGAAAGATTGGATGAGCCCACTGACTGGCAGCATTGGCACTCCCAAGTGAAATTAGCCAGCCTGCCTGTCTGGATAAGAGCGAGGAAATGCTCAGCAGTGGGAAGAGACAGAACGGAGAGACGACGAAAAGCGATGGATAGAACAAAGGAGAAGATGAATTAGAGGGCACATATTCTCTCTCTCACTTCCTGGTCAATATTTTATTAATAAAGTCACTTCTCCACAGACATATTTTTTGTTATTTTTATGATTGCATTGTGCCACATGTTGCCCAACCGCTTTACATGCTCATGTGGACCACTAAAATAGGCCGTCTGCACTTCTTCCGAGCAGTTTTCCGGCCAGAACGTGTAACTGCACACCAACAAAGCTGTCTTTTCTTGCCCGATAGAATTTGATTGTATTTTTGATGGGTATAAACCCCATTCCAGTTCTCTGATTACTTAACCGAAAGCCCATAATGCATTTGTCCAGGCCCCCGAAGCATCATTTCCTTCCATACTGGCATCTGAAACGTACCATATGGAGGATCCACGGCACACATTTGCTCATGACAGAAGTGCATTTGGAAATGCACTCGCGATAATTAAACATTGTAAGAAGTATATGAGCACAGTTGGTTTCGATGCCAACATGAACCAATTTGACTATATGATTTAGCATTTAACCTTTCACCAATATACTTTATTTATATCAATATCAATTAAAGGTATACCATATTATATTATATTATATTATATTATATTATATTATATACATATATTCTATATAAGACATGGTAAAATATAGCAGAGTATGTTTGCTATAGAGAGAATAAACAGTATCACATCCTTTATGTAAATATGCTGTGGCAATCATCAAATTACACTTGAAGATTAATATAATGTAACATAATCACCTCAATCCCACTTTCTCATTAATTTAGATATGTAATTAAAAGAATGTAGACCCACCTGATACATCGGGCCGCTCGCTAATGAAAAGAGACTAATTGACACACAACACAATGAACCTTCCAGTGTCTGCACACCAACGGTGTGACATTAATATGGCCACTCTCTACATCCACGGCTATCCCGCCACTGTGGGCAAGATGTTGCGATACATCCTTAATGGAGTGGCAATGCCCACCTATACCCACTCTAAACTTTCCCAGTCGGACGGCGTTGCTCATCAGAATGGAATAATCCTGCAGCGCGGTGACGGATATCTGCTCCACTTCAACCTTCTGACACCCCGCCGCCCCCTTTGTTAAAGGCTTTGATGTAGCATGGGGGATACAGGGATTGTTAAGGCAGGCTGTACCTGGGCCCAACACAAAGCCTGCTGATGTCAGCACAAACGCCACACATCTCTCTACACATCCATCCAGCCAGCCAATCAGCTGAATCCTTTAAATGGCCGCAGCCAAAGGGAAATAAGGACTTATGTGCCTGTCTCCACCTTCACTACTCAAGCCTCCTATTGTGTTTCAACAGGGTTTACAACCTTTAGTGTTTGCGGGTCAAATGTGAGCCGTGTTTGAATTCACTAGTAAAGACATCATCCATTAAAATGTTCTGCTAGTGTAGGTAACTTATTATTCATCCAAAACATGAACATAGGCCTATGTATACATAATATGATATTTTATGTATTAAAATATGACTTGTATCTTACTATGAACGTTATCAATTCAAAATAGGCACAATGGCCCTCTTTTATGAATTGTGCGTATGACAGAAATCTGTGCATATGATGTTTTCAATCTGGAGCGATTTGAGCGTGAGCGGTGGCAACGATCAAATCTCACTTCAATCCCCATCTTACTTGCAGAGCAGCATGGTGGAGGTGGCGGATAATTATCTGTCAGTTGTTTTTAGACCATATTCTGCTTCTGACAGGCATCTAAGAGTAGATATTAATTTAAATATATGACGGCAAACTATTATATTTGGTAAGACCAGTGTAGTCCACGGGAGGAAGCCTATAGCCTGCATGCCAGAGAAAGCAACATAATTGTGTCCTGTTCTGCATAGCGCAGGTTAACAGGGTGTTTATTCATTTATTATTTAATTCTCCTATCCAACGCTGACTATCTAGATAGCCAAGACAGCCGTAGCCTGTTCAACGCAGCTCCAAAGGCGGTCTGCTTTTCAGGTTCTCATTTTAAAGGCTGTAAGTACCATCTCTGATTTAGGCCGAAAAAACAATTAAAATGAAGCAATAAATAAAGGTCTAATATGTATTAGGAGAATTACCTTTGAGTTGTTTTCAGACCAGACTTACTGACAGGCGTAAACATACCAATGCATCCACATATTCATTAAATAGCAGCTGTTAAATATAGGCTGTATAGATATGGCCAAATATTACTTTTGTAAAGACAGTCTATGTCAGCGGAGGGAATTGTAGCATAGAGCCATATGCTTGTGCATGACAGAGAAAAGGGTGCTTTGGACTGTGGGGTTCTCCACTGTAGTCCTATAGTGCCGATGGTGACAGAATATAGCCTATGCCCAAAGAGCCCGCTAGATGTAGATGCTCACTACATTCAGGTTCACTTGATTATTTATATTTGATTTTTTTAAGGTTTACACCACAACATCTGTGATTCATCTGAAACGTCATTAAAATGGACAAATAAATAAACTTCCCAACCTTCTAGCTTATTTAAATAGACTATGATAGACCGGCCAGGACAAAGGTGGTGCGTAGCTGTTTGGCATACCTCTTCTCCGAGCTGGTCAGAGAAGTGTCTCTGGTTGGCTTGCTTCAGGAACGTATTACAACTCTCCATGTCATAAACTCTAGGGGTGAGGCCTCTAAATCCTGAATATTTAAGGGCGTGGTATTTAAATTAGGTCTGTTTTCCACCACCACATTAATCAACGTGCGATAATTCTTACGCTTGTTTGGCGAGATACGAACGGTTTCATAAATCACACGTGAGCGCTATTGTAAGAATTCTGCACTGGTTTCAACGTTAGATTGATCAATTAGGGCCAATGTATCTATTTTATTACTTATGAAGATCATGGTGTCATTGTTTCATAGTTTGGGAACATTATTATGCATTCCTCTACATTACGACTGGGCCAAATTTGACCTGTAACAACACAGACATTATTGGCTAAAATAAAAAAAACATGATAAAAGTGTTTTTACCAATTGCATTCACCGGGACCTTGTTGAAGATGTAATGAAGACTTGTTTTGGTGAGAAAAAAATAAAGGTACGTTTCACACATTTAAACTTGAAAACGGGTCTGTACACAATAGGAGGTTAAGTCTGCCTGGTTCAACGGAAGGCAAACAAAGTTTCATCTATTGTGTTCACCACAGAGCACTGCGAATGACTACGTGCTTAGGTACATTGGTGGTGGAGTCAGTCATTCTGTATAAAGCTTGTTGACATTTGAGCTTGATCAAAACCTCTCCCCATATCAGTGCCATAGGGTGATCCCTCCGAAGGTCCACCCCACACATGTTTTTGCCAAGGCTGGGATATTGTTGTGCTGTGCGGTATGCAACACTGTTTGTGACAGAGTTATGTAAAAACACCAAATTGTCTGTGTTTTTTGAACAGCTAGTGGACCGCAGGGAGATAGATGTTCTCAGCATTTCACAGAAACGGCATTGGCTCACCATCACTGACTCTACCTTAAAAGACACATTTTAGAAATGTACTGAGCAAATATGGTGAAGAGGCAGTGCTGTAATAATTCTGCCAAACTGTATCCGGGAACCCTTAAATATGATCACGGCAAATAAAGCCAACAACGCAGCCCTTCTGTGTTACACAGAAGTTCCATGCGGTGTAAAGAACAACCCAGCCCAGGATATCAGGTGGACATAAAAATACCACAGGTAGATATATGCATCCTGCCTTTAAAGCAGCTCACCTTCCACCTGTCATATCGCAGAGCATTTATAGAAAGGTCAGGGCTGGGTCAGACCGCTGTGTCACATGATGGCCAGCAGCAAATGAAAGAGGAAACGTTCAGGAATGCTCTCATTGTCTGGCATGGCAATATAATCAGAGACAATTGAAGGGTGGTGCATGTTTTTTTGCCTACCGCCCTAAATCACATATGGGCCGACACATTTGATTGAATGCACTGAAGACATGATATTCAATGTTGATTTTGCAGTAAATGGCCACTTTACTGCAAGTCACTCCAACGTGATACGTAGTGACTTTGTGTAATTACTCGTAGTCCAAACAAATACACACTTTCTGTTTCCAACATAGCTAGTCCTACTGATGTGTGTGTGTGTTTGTGCTGTAGAGCTGTCAGGAGAAGAAGCTGCTGTATGCTCTAGCTACATATCGCTTGCTAACCGGTGACAAGAATGCTAAGAAACGTGTAGTAGAGGTCAGAATCAAAGTTCACGTAATTTCCCAAAGCATGCTGTTGACTTTGTGTTACCGAACGGTTCTGACTAGTGCCAAACCTCGCCCTTCACCGCCGAGCACAGTGTGTGAGACGGGCTTCCGCATGGCTCTTAATAAATAAACCGTTACTTCAGTTTATCCACGCAGCATTATAGCCAATCCTGCCTGCCGTTCTATCAATAATTAAATGGGTGTGCAAGGAAAACGAGATACCGCGCTGGCACACAGTGTACACCGGCTAGCAATTTTAGCATCCCGTTGTCACAAAGAAATTGTTTTCTCCCGCACCTAAACTACCGCCCCGCGCTGCTTTACACCCTTCATCTATGTCAATAGTAGCTTCCTTGTGTTGGGCTTGCATATCTGAAAACATAGAGAGGAGAGGAGTCTGCACTAAAACACACTGGTGGAGCGTGACCCTTTTGCAAGTTAGTCTTAATGCCGTTACTGTAGCTCAAGCAGTCTGAGAGAGAGCCGCATGCCCACATCATTACCTGTATGGGAGTACCGTTTAGCACCGAGCCACAATCTACCTGTCAAATGTTTGGCTTATCCCTGAAAAGCCCCGCACTGCACCTTCACAGAGGATAGCGGGATACTGTGCCTTGTAAGAAGTGAATGATAAAGAAGGCTGATATTTCACACTACTATAGATAGTTTGGAGCTTTCTATTTTCTACTTTCCGTCATGTTGACGATTGGAAATTTATTTTGATAAGCCATCCTGTCATGGATAGTTTGAGGCATTATTGTCAAGGAAAGCTGGTTATGTATTTTTTAACTCTTGGGACTATTTTCTCTGCATATCAATTCACAGCAGGACAAAATGTACACTGTAAACAAAGCTTTCAGTTTCACTTTAAAATCATTAAACAGTAAGTATTTGTCAAGTAGAAAATTATATTTAGCAAAGCAGTTCAGGTAGACATGAGTATAGAAATAAAAATTCCAAACACGCCTTCAAAGCAAGATACATCTTGTGTTAATTGCTACGATACTTTTGCATAATTACATTGTCTTTTCTTGTTTGTTTGCTAAGATCGATATGGCCAGCACATGGTGTTATAATTACATATTATGAGTTGCACCTGTATTTTGAGAAAACAAAATAAATGTATTCAAGTCTCAAACAAAACAGGGAGCTAAAGATTAGCCAGCACCTGCCAAGTGTAAACATTAGGCATTATGCTAAATCTCCTTCAGTATAAGAGCTTACTGATGCCAACGAGATATGCAGAGATATGTAAGAGAGGCACGGCAAGACAACTTGAATATGTTTCCGTTCCATTTTTCCTAATAATACAATTTAAACAGTGTAATCTCTTGAAATAAATAGTATGAGAGGAAGGATGCAGATATACTGTCGTAGGCTAAATCCTTCTAGAATTGTAACTCAGCGTACTTTAACATATCACTTGTATTAGTGGAGCGCATTAAGTTTATTCAACTGTTAAATGTATAGAAATTGGCAAAGCATTTTCTACGTGCTTTTTACACATATTGGCATATAATCTAATCTTCTCTTTTCTTCTTCTTATTATATATAATTGGTTTGATTTAAAGCATCATGTTCTGACAAGCTGATAAATATAAACATTATTGCCTATTCTTGGTTATTGCCTATTCCAATAAACCTGATTACCTGAGAAACTACTTATTCATCACACATCTCTGATGGAAGACGCATTTGTGCTCAATATGAAAACAACACGCACACACACACACATCTTCTTGCTCTTCAACGTTTGCACAGGGGTTGTGTGGCGTAGGTACAGTAAGGTATATACTAAGTGACTGTAAGCTAGCAGAGAGAAGAAATGAAGCGGTATTTGCACAGCCAAACTGTCGTCAGGGATCGAAACACCCGCAATGACACTTACACTCAATATTGCCACTGCTTATTCCACCTCCATAAGCTCTCAAGTAAATCTGACAGAAAGCCATTGACTACCATCAAAATGCTACATTTCCAGTTGCTCAGTTTTGTTTTAAAGGTGGTTTGACTCGGTCCTGTGGCGTATCTTCAAGCTACACTGTGTCAGCTTGACATTGAAGGGGTCCTTAAAAAACAAAGGCTTTTACAGTAATAGTGCTATGTTCAAAAAATGACTCAACAAAAATGATATTGCAGTAGATCAAAAGCGGCAAACATTTCTAAACTGTTTACATCCTTTAAATTATAGTCAAATATACTATACAGCAGAGGATACCAAAGTAAGTCAAACAACACACACACACCAGCCACATTACATTGCTCTGAACAAGACGGAGCTGATCAATACTCACATGGTTAAAGTGTTTAATATTGATGCAATTATTCTATGCACAATGACAAAAGGATTTCTGTTGCCACAGCAAAATGGACTGCTTGCAGTGAAATGTATTCTAGTTTCTTGCCTGCAAATACTGTATACTCCACTGTAGAACTGGTGTGAATGCATTTCTCAATACTGGGGTCTTCACATAACGAACCAAAACGCAACCACATTTCTCATAATTAATCCTTGACTTGCTGTTTGAATCTGCAGCCCTTGTCTATTACTATAGTAGCTACCGTACCTTAGTAACTACCGTAGCAACTACCGTAGTAACTATACACATGACAGACACACGGTCTGACTACCGGGGATAATTTTACACTCGCCCAGTGGTTGGCCACAGGCGAGTGCAATTTCCCCCTGTGATGAGACAGCTCCTCAAGGGTTACCGTGCGTGACTCTGACGCATTTTTCCATTTCCGTAAGACAGCGGCGGAGCTGTAATAGGATTGTAAAATGCAGGAAAGTGACATCTTTCTTCTTATTGTCTCTATGTCATTATTATTTCATCCCCCTAGTGTGGCTACGTGTGTATGTGTGTGAGTGTGGGTGGGTGTGTGTATCCCTGCAGGGCCTGGGGTCAGAGTGCTCTCCACTCAGAGCTCTGCAGCGAGGCTTGACCGGGGGGTGGGGGGGGGGAGCGTCATCCAGCCCACACTGAGGCCTGGATGAATATTCATCATATTTACCCCGTGGAAGATGTGGGGTGAAATGTTATCCCCAGTTGCCGCCGCGCCGCTCCTCCACCTTTTCCCCATCCATCACCACACTGCAGCCCCTCCCGCAGGACCGCTAAATGCAGTGAGCTGCCCTCTCCTCTGCTGCATGGGCTCACGGTCAGCCGGCCTGCTGCCGCAAATGTGCCACGTGCACGGAGAGACTGGCTGCCCCTCGCTCGGCTTCTGCCCCTCGCTATGGCTTCCGCCCCTCCCTCGGCTTCCGCCCCTCGCTCGGCAATTCTGCCCCTCGCTCGGCAGTTCTGCCCCTCGCTATGGCTTCTGCCCCTCGCTAGGCTTCTGCCCCTCGCTCGGCTTCTGTCCAAGTGGGAACATCCGGTGCTGCAAAATGAATCGTGGGAATGTGAAAGTGCCAAAATCTGCTGTTTCTTGAATGGCCACTAAAGGCTGGCTGCAAAACAGTCAATCACAAAAGACTCCAATGTTAAAATGTCGGATTTTACAGCAAATATAACATTTACAGCCTGGTTAAAAACCCGTCTGCTGCTGTATAGCTGACTTGGAGGGTTTATCCATTCATATACAGTAAATACAGTCTATACTGTAGGTTATGTCACAGATGGTTTGTCCATTCATATATAGTCTATTGGTCGAGGGAATGAGTTTGATAGCCATTTTTGAGAATTCTTCCTTACAATATCCCTCCGCGGCAAAGAGTAGTACTACGGATTTGTTGATGTGAGTGGTTTTCGCCACTTTGTTTATGTTCCCGTTTACTGCAAGGGCTGTGTAGAAGTATCAGAATGGTAAGCTATTGAAATGCAAGGAGATATTTGGTGAATTTGATTAAATGTATCTTAGCTTAAAAACAGTGTGCAATAGCTAACTGTATCTTTACTTCTGAGAAGAAGCAGAATTAAATACTGAGACCCTGTGTTCTCATGACGAAAAATACTAATTTAATTTTGGAAGTTTATTCAATCAGATAAACCCCGTGAGATGTATCATCTTGTTGTCAATGGGGTCCTAGATAAATGGCAGAAAATATATACAGTAATCACATACAGACATACATAGATGACATACATAAGCACATAACTACACACATACACAAACAAAACAGTAAAAAACTGTAAAGTAAAACAATATAAATGTTTTAACATAGCAGTTAATAGAAACTAAGAAACCATTTGATGGCTCATAGACATTCATTAATTGTGAGGTTTTATTTTTGCACGTGTCATGATTCCTGTGCGCGCTAGCACGGCGCTAATAAACATGCTTCTCTTGACATGTGTAAACGTGGGGTTCAACAAGCACCGCAGTCGCTCGCTCACTAGCCGCTCATAAACCTCAGTGTGACACCCGCGTGCAAACGTAGCAACGCAGAGCAACCCTGTTGTTGGCTTCCTGATACAATAAAGGAACTGCTCCCCACCCACCCTCACCTGTCTCTGGGCTGTTCGGGCAATCTGGTCAAACATGTCGACACGCCAGCCCTCTGAATCAGATGGCTGATTAAAAGATAAACCTCAGCCAAATCCTGTCACCTGTTAGTCTGGCTATATTTACATCCTCGCCCCTCTTCTTCGATGAGATGACAAGCGTTGCCTGCACATAGGAAGGGAGAGGAACGCCATGTGGCGCCCTGGAATCCTGGTTCAGCTTCCACCTCTGCAGTCATTACTTCTGTAGCGTGGTTTTGTAGCAGGCAAGGTGTGAGGAGTGTTTGTTTGTTGTTCTGTCAACCAACACTCGTAACAGTTTGATAAAGACGAGGCTGTGAAGTATACAGCACAGCTGAATGGCATTTGGAGAGGAACGCAGTCGGCAAAGACCACGGGTGATAGCGGCATATTGACGTTAATGTGGGTGTCTGGTCATTTCAAGTTTAACCAGTGCAATTTCCCACGTTTTAAATTGAGATAGCAAAGTGCTCATTTCACTTGCAAATGTGCACAAGAGCAGTCGGTGTGGGAGCGCTGTTGTATTTCCATTTGCCAGGCGAGAAAGGACTTTAAACGAGGGGCCCGCCCATCTGCAGAATGTCTGTGTGTTTGTCACTGTGTGCATAATTATGTGTGTGTGTGTGTGTGTGTTATTATGAGTGGGTGTATGTGTGTATGTGTGTGTGTGTGTGTGTGTTATTATGCGTGAGTGTCATTGTGTGTGTGCGGTATGTGTGTGTGTGTGTGTGTGTTATTATGAGTGGGTGTATGTGTGTATGTGTGTGTATGTGTGTGTGTGTGTGTGTGTTATTATTCATGGGTGTCATTGTATGTGTATGTGAATGTGTTTGTCTTTGTGTGTGTCTGTGTGTGCATCATTGTGTGTGTGTTTGTCTGCATGGGTGCGTGTCATTGTGCATGTGAATGTGTGTTTTGTGTGTGTTGGTGTGTGTGTGTGTTTGTCTGCATGTGTGTCATGTGTATGTCAGTGTTTGAGACTGTGGGTGTGCGCGGGTGTGCGTGTGCGTGTGCGTGCGCATGTGCGTGCGTGCGTGTGGGCGTGTGTGTGTGCGTGTGCATGTGTGTGTGTGTGATTATAAGAGGCAGATAGCTTGTGGATTCCTCAGTGCAGCAGCATTACACGTATGTCTTGTTCTTATCCTCTGCGTGATGACTCGGCTCTTCTAACCGGCTGCCGGGGGCGACCGGGATCCACCAATCAGCTGCGGTTAGTGCCTCCGCTGTCAAAACACAGTAACAGCACCTTTACCCTATTGGCTCCCAGAGGAATGCAGTGTCAGTGTTGATTGGCTCTGCCCTCACAGGGCTGATAGTCCTGCCATCGAGGATGTTAGCGCCGGCTGTTAGGGCTATTCACTTCCTGTTTCCATCACCGCCGCCTTGGCCGATAGCTCTGTCGGGGGGTGACGGATCGTCCGCTGTGCGCCCTCGTTCTCGGAGAAGGGGCCTGTATTGCAGCAGTTCCTGAAGGGTAAAAGTTTAAGCACCCTCCTTCCACGTTGTTTTATGGGCGCGCGCAGGGGTGGCAGCACCAGGCTTCGGCGGCTGTAGGAACATCCCTCACACGCACACACGCACGCTCTCGGAGGGAAAAGCGTTTTCACTAGCACAACAAATCACACCTGAGAGCGATACGTTTACAAAAACAACTTCACAGCATTATCAGGAAGGTCCAACCTGGGCTTTTTGCCTTCGGCTTTATGGATCGCTCTCAAACCTAGCGTGAACCGGGCGAGGGCTACATATCCCCTCTCTTCTCCCCGGCAGAGGTCAGAATGAGTAGGGCCAAATTTTCGCCGGTGACCCTAAGACCACCTCACAGGAAAAGACCGTTCGATACCCACCAAGAGACTCACAGACTTACTCCCCGGCCCCAGAAGACCACTGTGTCACAGCAGCTAGAGATGAGAGCAGCTAAGGTCACCAGAAAAACACTGCGGGCGGCTGTGCTCCTGCTGCACACCACTTAAGCAAGTCAGGATTTACTGGGCAAGTCTGCATTTGCCGGAGGTGTTCAGTGATATACGGCGCCCCCCGCCCAAACTGTATATCACTGGGTTTCACATATGACTAGAGTGATTGAAAGACAGTCAATAAAAATGACAAACTGGAAGGCAGATGGGAGGAGAGAGAGAGAGAGAGAGAGAGAGAGAGAGAGAGAGAGAGAGAGAGCTGACTCTCTGCCCATCAGTGTGTGTGGGATGCTGAGCCACAGCTGGTACCCACGACATCACCTGCCCCCTCCCTCTGGGCACATACTTAACATTTCCTCAGGTGAGAGAGAGAGAGAGAGAGAGAGAGAGAGAGAGAGAGAGAGAGAGAGAGAGAACTTAGACCTTAATTCTCATCTCCTGGGGTTGGCGCATTGTCCACACTATTTACTGCATGAGAGCCCTGCATATCTCCATCAATCCCCTACACGGGCCAGGGAACACAGAGGGGACCGACAACATACATTACAATGAGAACCAGTGTGTGCGCGTGATTGGAGCGATGGGAAGAATGACAGGCAGGCTGCAGGCTGGCCATCATCCGAGAACAAAGAATGCAGAGAGGATGGGGCTAGAGAACCCATAGAGATGCATTACTGTAGGCTAATTATATGTTAGAGCGAGATGGAGGAGCAATCGACAGATTAGGTGGTGCTAATGTTCACTTCACGGTGCTGACGAACGGAACCGGAAATTGGACCGGCGTTGGACTTTAATCGGTTGTGGATAACAGCAATTTGTCAGGAACATAACGCTAATTATTAGACAGAACGCAATTACCGCAGCTGAGACACATTGAGATTGGGGCGATCAAGGAGATGAAGTGGCATCAAGACAGAGTGAGATGTTGAAGAAAGAGAGAGAACGCCAAGGGAAGAAAATGGATGAGGGAACGCAGGAGAGGAGGAAGGACTCAAGAGGTGGACAGAGATACATGGGCCCCCTATAGGTGTTGAGACCAGGTCTGGTCTGGGGTATAGGGGTAGGACTAGTAAGCAAAGTGTGTCCGCTCGCATTCCATCAGTCACAGAACAAAGGCCCGCTGCTCCAGCGCTGCCATATTTCCATAATCGCTCCTTTTCTTTGCTGTATGAATTCCTTGCACGTCTCTTCTGCTCCTGCATGGTTCCCTTCTATATGGTTCCCATCCTCTTCATAAGCTGCCTGGTCCTTTGTGTGCGAGTCAATTAGCCGGCCTTTTACTTTTGATTTATAGACTGTAAGCCTCCTATGGCCTAATGGATTGCTGGGAATTAATATGCATTTGCTTGCTGCGTGTGCGTGTGTCTGTGTGTGTGTGTGTGTGTGTGTGTGTGTGTGTGTGTGTGTGTGTGGAAAAGATTAATTAAAGTGGAAGAAACAATAAAGGTCACAGCAGTATCAGTGCTTCATAGGTGCTTAAATGCAGCCAACCAGTGCTGCACAGGTCCCAGAAAGCTGTATCTCCCACAAAAGAAATGAGAAATGATGAGTTTGTAATCCACTCATAATGGATTAGAACAGAACATAACTAGCTGGGTCTCACAATATATCTCACCATATGGAAATAATTAGAAGGTTAATACAGGTTGGAAGCAGTGTGAACCATATTGCAAGTCCAACCTGAGAGAAAGGAAGCCATTTTTCAAAGTAATATATATTACAACACAGGAATTACAGCCACCAATCTGGTCTTGTGTGAAGGGAGTGGAGAGGTCATGGCTGGTGCAAGTATACATCACCAACATCATCCTCTGACGTTTGTTGCACACATACTGGCAATTTTCAGATTAAACTATGTTTTTAGATTTTCTAGAAGTTTTAACAGTTTTATAGGGCCTAAAGTATCAATCACAAACTTAATCACAATAAATGTCAACTTTAATTGTACTGTAAACTGACAATGATTTAGACTACTCTGTAGGCTATATAGTATACAATATAATTTAATAGGCCCCATATGCAATATTAAACATTAATATAGCAGTAAAACACTATTTTCATGTTATATGTAAAGATATAGTGTGGAGTAATTACATCCTGCAGAGAATTACACTCTGTGTTGTAATCTGAGCTCCTATGTTCTTTGTTTACATACTTGGTCCGACCGCACCCGTGTGGTGTGTGTGTGTGTGTGTGTGTGTGTGTGTGTGTGTGTGCGTGCTTGTGCGTGCGAGCATGTGTGCGTTTTATCAAAGTTTTATCTTGAATTTAATTGATGTGAAAACACAAATTAAAAAACAAAGATCTACTGACCGTACGTGCAGTGTTTTTTACACCAGCCATTCAAACCTACATCACCCATTCCCAACAAGTTTGCAGTCAAATGGGGCAAGCAAGCAAGAGCTATTTAATATGAATTAATTCATTAGTTAGATCATATGCTAAAGTTGCCCAAGCCTGAGTAGAATACTACCCATTTAAAGGTATAGTCATTCTGGAGAAAGCTTGTTGATATTTTAACTCTATCAAATTGGAGTGGGTTTGCGCGCCTGGGAGGGCTGGACCCCTCTGATCCCGCCCTAGGGTGGGGCGGGGCTGTATCCTGTT
>JAODLL010005171.1:0-10699 GCA_026546735.1 Forbesichthys agassizii
TTCGGCCGCTTGTACCCGTGATCTTGTTCTTTTGGTCATGACCCACCCTTCATGACCATAGGTGAGGGTAGGAACAACAATTGCCCGGTAGATCGAGAGCTTTTCTTTCCGGCTAAGCTCAATATCAATATAATTAATAAATACATATTTCTTTTATTTATCGATATATCGCCCAGCCCTAGTTGCTAACGTCCTCAACAAAGACAAAACAATGGTGAAGTATACATAATAGAATGTCTGTAGTGTGTGTGTGTGTTACTCACCATCCCTACAGTGAGCTGCTCCTCTTTGCACCGCGGCCCAGTGTGAGCAGACACGAACACGGCCAGCAGCTCGTCCTTGTGGAGGAGGCGGCTGGAGTTGTGGAAGGAGCCCTGTGATGGAGCCCCTGCCTCCTTATCCTCTCCCTCTGAACAGGTCTGCCACTCCTCCTCTTCGCTCATTCTCCCCTCCTCCTCGCTTATTCTCTCCTCCTCCTCGCTTATTCTCTCCTCCTCCTCCTCCTCCTCAACATCCTGCTCATCTCCATCGGCCCAGGAACGTTTTGTGTCCTCAAAGTCTGGCTGCCCTTCGTCTTCCTCTTGGTCCGGGTCACTCTCCTCATCCAGCTGTTCCGGGTCCATGCCCTGTGGACGGACGGACGGACAGATGAATGACGCTGACACACAGCATGTAGTTGTTATTTATTTAGTTTCATTGCGTGAAGCCGGTTCATTGCTTGTCTATTTTTGTCTCCTTAACGGCTCAGTTAAGATTTCCGTTTTCGGGCAAATAGACAACTCTGTGTTTTCCTCGTCGACTACATTACATATAATTATTTAGAAAATGGATGCAAACTAGCATGCAGAGGCTGACTTGATCAAATGCAATGTTTGGTGTTATTTTGAGATCAGTGACATCGCAGAGAGTAGACTACTGTGTAAAACATGGTTGGAATGCCCATCCTGAAAATAGGTAGATTTCCCGAATGACCCGTCAAAGTTACGACGGTGTTTTTTTCTTTGCTAATTGGCTAAGTGGTTTGATATTACTTTCTACCACTAGATGTCACACTAGGCCACTAGCATCAATTAATTATCTGCTTAAGATATGCAATAGGTACTCCTTTAGCTTATTGTTAGCCTAGTGAACCCATAATGATCTTGCAAGCTTCAATTTGACTTTGCCATGAGAATCAGTATGGAAAAGCTTTAATTAATGGCATCTGTGACAAACTTACCATTCAGTGTCATACTAATAGCTACGGGCATTATTTAGGTGCGACAGCGGAAGCTACTTGAAAACAATGACAGACAGATGGTTCATCCAATCAACTTCTACGTTTTTTTTGGAAAGTTAAAACAGTTTTGATGGACGGTTTCCCAGATGGACTTGCGTCTATCAGTACATGTGGCATGTCATGTTACTATATTGTATATTTACATGCAGTATTTAAATAGTACAGGGCACCGTAAGCTTTGATAACAAAGGAACAGACTTATGAGAGCTGCTTACTATATCGCAACCGCAAATCGCTATCTCATTCGCAATATTTGCCAAACTAATCGCAATTATACTTTTTGACCAAATTGTGCAGCCCTAGTAGTAGCGTGCTACACTTACCCCGTTACACTTACTTGAGTGACTTTTTGAAGGAATTGTACTTCTAAGAGTAGTTGGAATGCAACATACTTTTTACTTTTAAAACTCAAGTATATTTATGAATATTTTCTTTAAGTCCACTACACTTGGCTATAAATCAAAAAGTCAATAAAAAATCAATCCGACCATTTCAAAGATACTTAACGTAAATAAGGCAAACGATCTCGCAACTGCTCTTCCGGTATTCATAGTAGATCACTGGGGCTGACTGGCGCTGCAAAATAAGAGCGTTTCACCGCAAGTGTCAAGCAACGTAAGCATAGAAACTCACTCGTGCGGCAAACGGCGTTCTCCTGTGTGCCACACACACTCAAACACAAGCTACACATGCAACTGCCTGGGACAATGGAGAGGGAGAGATCCCAGCACTGTTGACACAAGAGCTGTGGACTTCGATTACTCAGAGCAGCTAATCTAACCTATTTCTTGCCATTTCAATTGTGGTCTGAATACGTTTTTAAATGTGTTGCTAGTCACATTTTAAAAATGTCACAGAGGGTCTAAAAAGTCACTAAAAATTCAAGCGAGAAAGCTGCCATGTTGGCAACACTAAAGTCTGAAATGTCGCTAAATAAAGTTTATGGGTTGCTAAGTTAGCAACAGGTTGCCATGTTGTGTTCATGTTGTGTTGCCATTGTGTTCATGTTAATCTGCCATGATGTATGTTCAAACACTAAATTAGAATACAGCATTACCATTTTGGATATTTTAATTCACGCTCTGCATATTTAAAAATGATGAAAAAGCGTATCATGAAAAGGTTACTCGTACTTGAGTAGACTTTTCACTAGATACTTTATTTTTTTACTCGATGACTACTTTTACTTCTACTTGAGTCAATATTACTTAAAGGTAACAGTACTTTTACTTGAATAAAGTTTTTGGCTATTCTACACACCTCTTGATTACTTTGCATTAAGTGATCGGTCAGTTAACGTGTGGCCATTACAGGCTAAGAACTACAGTCTGGATAAAAGCGCCCTCACCTTCTCCTCTGCGTCCAACCTCAAGCTCTCAGCCAGGGCAGACCAGAACACAGCCCTCAGGCCCTCTCTCTGGAAGTGTCTTGCCCAGGCTCCTCTCTGTTCCCTGGTCAGCAGATCTGCCTTATTAATCAGCAGCATGTTCACCTTGTCCTTCGATACCTCCTTAACATATGCCTCCTAGCAGACACAGGGAACCAGAGGGTCAAAAACAGTAACAGCCCTCAGTAATTTACCCCTCTCAGAGTGCACGGCCCTATATCATGACTACAGTGTGTTTACTTGCCAGGTCCGGGCAACGAAACAGCAAAGGGTTTCTGCCGTCAACGATCTGCACCACGATATCACTGTGCAAGAATGTCAGTCATGTAAGAGACCTTAGTTACCTTCCAACCTAACCACTCACTGTACACCACAATTGCTTTTGATATTACCTTCTCTCAATCACTCTCCAAAGCTGTCTCCAGAAGTCCAAATTCCTCTCAAATGGCGTGAGAATCATCTTCTGCTCCTCTTCCAACCTTCAGATAAAATAACAAAGTGGTACTTTTGCTAAATGCTGGAGGCCAAGCGCATTACTGCTCCAACCACTGTGTTATCAGTGTAACATACTGTGCAAGTTCTCTCCTCCATTCCAGGAAACTGTCTCTCTCGGCTTGCTGAAGAGCTTCTGCACTGGTGCCTTCATCCCAGTGTGGTCTTAAAGACAGACAAGCATTAGTATATTTAAACCATAAACTACGGTATAGTGCCCCCACATCCCCAAACGTCAGCCCCAGCTTTCAGCAGATTGGGGGGTGTCCTGTACATCACTAGTAACCATTAGACCCCCTGCATGAATTCAGCATACCGTCGTGGAATTCGGAGGAACTGCTTGTTGTCTTCATGAAGCTTCTTCAGACGGATTTTCTCCTCGTCTGTTATCAGACCAGCCCGGGCTTCAGCTGGCACAAACTTGATGTTGAGTTTTTCTAAAGATTTAATCCACAAATTGGGGGCGTTATATTTAAATCACCAATACTAAAAGCATGTATGCTCATACAATAATGAGCAGACATATTTTTGGAGAAAATAAATCCTCATTTCATCAAAAAACAATACATAAGCAATGAAGTACTCCTGTCAGCAGAAGAGTTCATGCATCCATGGCATATTGGACAGTTTACATAACCAGTCTGTCAGGTAGTCAATCAGTCTCAACACATTGCTGCTTGAAATCCTGCTTCATTGCTCCCACCACCTCAATATATTTAATCCCAGTGAGATTTGAAAGAAAATTTGAATTAATTTTGGTAAAATAATGCACAGAAATTATGAATGACAATTTGCGCTCAGAAGTCAAAATTGAAAACATGCACATCAATTAAATTGTATTCTTTGACTTTATTGTTCCCAAAGGGAAATACGTTTTCACAGCACTGTACATCACCCAAAACATGCATAATATCCACAAAAAAAAGTACACCATAAATAGCAGACAACATTGATAAAAATAATCGGCGCGAGCAAGAATAGTTATGCTATAGCGCCGTTCTTACATGAATTGTTTGATATAAATAACTTCCAGAGACGATAGATTAGATTATTCTGTGTATCCTTTGTTTGTTCTAAATGTGAGCCAATTTAAGCTTCTACCTCACCAGCAACAAACTCGGTTCCCGCTAGTTCGGCAGTGGCAATAAAGTCATCCATAGAACTCTGTTCTGTCACTGACTGGAGGTTGAGCCGACCCCATTCATACCCATCGTTAAGTTCACTGGTGTGGAGCTGAAAAATAAGCATTTCAGAGAGAGAGCTACTGCTGTGCAATTAAATTAACTTGCAATCAAGTGTTAAATAGTATATATCTTATAATAGTTCAGTTATAGTAAACATCTAACCCTGGGGTAAAAGCACACCATAGGTTAATTACATGTTTTAGTAGTACAATAGTAAATAGTCAATGTACTATTTACTAATACTATCTAACACATTTAATTCACCTCTGGTGTGCTTTTACCCCAAAGGTGACCCCATTGCATCGTTTACTATTGACATGTTATTATTTATAATATAATGTCAATAGTAAATAATACCATGCATGTCATAAAATCGGTGAATCGTGTTTTGACATCGTACTGTAACATACCCAGCATGAGTCTACCCTCTTTCTTCCTCGGTTAGCATTGAGCTTCTCCTTTATCAGTGATCTCCCGAGTACTTGTGTCGAGCTGCCTGACTTCTTTTTGCCCATGGTAGATTTCAGATCGTGGTAAATGTAAAACTGTAAGCTATAGTGGTGAACGTATAATTGATGTCACTCGCTACTGTGACCCATGTGCAAAAAGTTGTTGTCGTAAGAACCGGAAGTAAATTTACTTCTTCTTGTTGATGTTTTATGGCGGTTGCTATCCATCTTATTTGTGCATTACCGCCACCTATTGCTCTGAAGTGTGGATGCGCATTTTCGCCATGCTAACTGCTGGGAAAGAGAGACCAATAGATGGAAGCAACGAGCAATGGGTAGACACCATGGTAGAAACGGGATATCGTCAATGGATGTAGTGGGTACCGGTAAGAACAGTAATGTATATCTTACGGTGTAGACTACACATCACAGGCCACATGCTGTAATTTTGCATTGGAATAATTTAAATTTGACTAGTTAAATGAAGGAGGTCATTTTATTATTTTATTCAAACATAGCATATACTACAGTCTATAAATATAGTCTATAAATATAGTCGGGGAAAGATGTTGGCTATCCCTATTTTACAATGTAATTGGTTAAAACTGCATATTTTTTTAATAATGTAGGCTAGCCATTGAACTAGTATAGGTGGCTACCCAATGATGTTAGCCTATGTGTAGGGTGTTTCATAACATTTATAAACAAAAAATAATAATAATTATAGGCTTTCGCTTTGTGAAGGCTAAAATGTAACCAAAAATACCTTAATAGAATATACTTGATGTAGATATATGGCTATGACTAGCCATAAGCTATATTAATTATAGGCTGCATTTTTTAATTCAATCTTTTTAATACAACGCGCTGTGGTTTGGTTTCTCCCTCTGTTCCCCCTGTAGGCACGCCAAAGTGGTGTGTTCCAGTATATATACAGTGAGGGCAAGTCGGAAAGGAAGGCATTTGGCTAAGATCTACAGGCCTTTGGGGATCTTTAGTGGAAAAACGCTACAATGGGCAAGACCACTTCGGGAGACAGAAAAGTGAAGTTATTTTACAGCGAAGACACGAATGAATGACAAGCCTCATTAAAAACGGACAACATTTTAAACCTACAGGTGCAATTAAGCCAAGTGCACATTTGAGTAATTTTGCAGCATATAGGCTACTTAAAACATCCATATAATGCTTCCTTGGAAGAAGAATAAATTCGACTTGATTGAGGAAGACAAACAGTCGAAGCAGAAAGGGTATGCCGTGAGTTTGAATTACTCAGCGCTCACGTCCTTCGCCAAATCCTGCCCAGAAAGCGCACTGAACAGGGTTGGAAGCATGTTCAAGTCCAAGAGGAAAAAGGTGAAAATCACAGGCGAAGACCCCACGTACACAGTGCTCTATCTGGGAAATGCCACCACCATTCAGTCGAAAGGAGAAGGTTGTACGGACGTGGCAGTGAGCAAGATTTGGGGCAAAAGTGAAATGGGAAAGAATGGCACCAAGATGAAACTAACGATCAGTACACAGGGCATTCGGATGGTGCATGTGGACGATAAAGCAAGGAGACCTGGACATTTATATTTACTGCACCGGATAACTTATTGTGTCGCAGACCCACGTCTACCTAAAATATTCGCATGGATATACCGACACGAAATGAAACACAAGGCGGTGATGCTGCGGTGCCATGCGGTGTTGGTGTCCAAGCCCGAGAAGGCAAAAGCCATGGCACTACTTTTATACCAGACCTCGGCGACAGCTCTTGCAGAATTTAAAAGACTAAAGCGGAGGGATGACGCTAGGCACCAACAGCAGCAGCTTATAGGGGAACAAACAATCCCACTCGTCCCTATCAGGAAGCTTCTGAACGGACAGTGTTATTACAAACCCCCAGTGGAGCGCAGTCGGAGCGCACCCAAATTGGGCTGTATTACGGAGGACTTGATCGGGGAGGAGGAGGAAGAGAAAGCGATGCACTTTGAATGTGAGGACATTCTTGAAACAGACTGTGATGGTGTCGGCAGTGGTAAACAGGAACTTTCACAGATTATAAACGACCTGGGTGAGATGAGCATAGGAAACGACGTACAAACTCTTAAATCAGACCTTAGAGTCACCAGACTTCTCTCTGGCGAAAGCACGGGGAGCGAATCCTCCATAGAGAGCAATCAAGAGAAAATTCCTGTTATAAATGGATTCGAGGAGAGAAAAATGCTGGAAATTGCTTGAATTAGTTTGGCGCCATGGTCTCCAGAAACATTTCCCATATGTTTTGCTTGTGCTGGAGTGTTTGCCTATGTTGTGCCTCCAGACCTGAAACACTTTAGTAATGTCCTGAAAGGCTTTTGAGACAATATTTAATACAATGACACATGCCCAAATTAATGATATGTTTAGGAATCCGAATAAACATTTTGCTGACTACACTCTCCTGGGATGCACTGCAATAATTCTCTTAGATTTAAGAGGATTTGTTTACCCAACCTGTTTGGTTTGTGAAATGTCATGATATATATCCAATGTTTCACTTAAACATTCCAAGTTTGAAAGAAGGTTTTCTACTTTGTCCACTGGATCTAAATATAACCAAATTAATATTCCTTTCAGACACTTTTAATCCTGTTAGTTTTCTTTCACTGTTGTGGAATTCAATCAAGTAGCCTATGCTGACATCCATTCACATTATACTTGTTTGGTATGTAAAAATACCACGTATAAATAAATGTCATATCTTTGCTGTGCAAAAGAAAACACATTTAATGTATTATTATGTACCAAAATGAATAATTATACAGATATTTGTTATTTAAAAAAAGGAGACAATGTGGTTTATTATGTGAACATCACACAATGCCAATAAAATATAAAGAAAAAAACTATATAAATGTGCTGTCGTAGTTCATTCTCAACTGTATAATAAACATAAATGCAGTGGTTTTATACCATGTAATACACACCATTTAGTCATTTTCTAAAGATTAGTCAGTTTAGTAAGACTTTTAAGACTTTTTACATTTGCCCTCTAACTCATAAGCAGATTTTAAATTTGATCTTTTAGAGCCCTATTAGTTTAGGATAACAATGCAAGGGCACGTCTGTACTCAGAAAAAAACATCAAATTCTTAAATTGTTTTGTCCTGAAAGCCAGAAATGCGTACTGGCAATGCTGTAAGACCTACTGTATATCAACTTTTTAAAAGTTATATAATATTCAAGAACAATATGTGTTTAAAGTCTGAATATGTGGCTCATTTATGAAGATTTCCAAATGCAGGCTACAGTGCCAGTATTGCTGCAAAACCAAAATCATATGAGAAAGAAGGATTTTATAAGGTTCAGTAGCCATATGTGCACATCTATAAAAGACTGACATATATATTTTCCAAATAGGTTTACTGACCAAATGTAGCTTATTAGTTGTTTTTATTACTAAATGTTTTTTGTTTTTTAGGGGTCCTGTTTGACCTTTACAGTTAGGTCAGACGGAATGACCAGTGACAAACAGCATATGTGTGTGGGTGTGATGTCACACACCACACATCACCATTTGCAGCTCACTCACTGTCACTTCCTTCTCTCTCATACACCATCTACATAGCAACAGTCCTCCGCAAATGCCACAGCGCCAACCCAGCCTGTCACATGGCCTCCGAGCGATAATAATACATATGCAAGCAGTGCGGCAGCAATTGCACCTGCTGGGGACTTTTTGTATTGTTTAGTTATTCACAAGAAGCTCAGAGGATTCCCTTTCCTATCTAGGGCGGATGTATGCATAGACGTACTGACGTATTAGTATTACTGTCCAGAGTTCTGTGGCAGTATATCTGTCTGTCTATCTGTCTGTCGGGGCTGCACCCAGGACTGCATGCACAGCTACCTGTCAAAACAGGCGCTACACACTTGCTAGCGCTACAATTGATGCTAATAAGGCCTGAATAATACATGAGGGGTGAAACGTGAGCTTGTGGCTGCCCAGAAGAGGGGATATGGTGATTGTTTTCTGGACAACACTGTTAGAATTCCACTCCTCGTGATGAGGTATTCTGAATTCACCATGTGTTTTAAATGAGACAGGCAGATTTGAGCCACACACACACACACACACACATACACACATACACACACGCGCACGCGTGTGCTGAACACCAAAGAAAAAAATGTGGTTGCTTTGTTGAACATGCCGGATGCAGATTGTGCATGCATAAACTAATATGGCAACATAGACCAGAAACCCACTCCTGGTTTTTCTTTCTGGTGTGGTTTGTAACTACAACAGCTAACAGGGCAGCTTGTGATGTAACGCATTTACCGTACAGACGGTTGTTGTTATCAGCCGTTACAGGAGCACTATCACTGGTACATTTACTGTACCTGTGTCTAGAGTGTCTTCACTGAAGCTGGTGTTCAATGTCAGAAGCATTCTAAAGGACGGAGGTCTCCCAGAGTAATTTGACATATCACTTGCAGCATGGTAATTGCTTGACAGGGTTTGAACCAGGTGAGTTTCTAGCATCACTGGTTGAGGATTTCACAAGATGCCATGTTGATAGTAAGACACCTCGTTATCTTTCCCTCTGAACAAATTGTTAAGCGTTAACTTATTATATAGCATGTACTGTGATACATGTAATGGGGGCATGTTGGATGTGTAGTATATTCTGTACACTCATGCAGTAGACAGTTGTTCACTCTCCAAAGATTTAGGACATTACTGTTGGCCTTTATTAACTGCCCATTTGCTCACTGTTAAGTTGTAATGGTCTATTAATCAACTTGTAAACTGTTTCAGTCTTGATAAGGAAAGCTGTGATTATTGTGAATAAATAGTAGCTTCCAACACACAATGTGCACCTGAATGCTTGTCACAATGCTTCTTCAATGAGCACTCTAGTGTTCCAATCACTTACTTAGTCCTATTAGAGAATGCCTCTGATTGTGAGTACAACTTGATTGCAATCTTAAGTGATCTTCTTTTTACTTTACTTAAGTGACTGAAGATTAGTCTGAGCTGACACCAGAACGAGGAGAGCATTATCAATGCTTCTCAAACATTACAGGACACCAGGCAGTTGTCATGTCCGCGCCTCGTTCACCGCCCGCCTCCAGATCTCATCCATCCGCGGACTCTCTCTCCACACCTGAAGTTCAACCTTCCACGTCATCGGCTCTACGCATTCCTCCCGGTTCTCAATCACCGAAATACTGAACACCTGGTACATTAGTTAGTAGTAGTTAGTAGTAGTAGTTAGCATTAGTATTTAGTGCAGTGTCTCTTCCCTGTCAGGTTGTGAGGTATTAGTTGTAGTGACGTTTACTTAGTCTACCCGTGTATGTTGTTAAACTTGCTATAACGTCATTTGATCCAAGTCTAGCCCTTCCTTTGTGTCTGTGGATTACGGATTTTTCCTTGATTAAAAATATGCGATGTGCACTCCACAGTTGGAACCATCACCCTCTTGCCTGCCTGGTATCATTACATCAGTATCTTAGTTTAAGGTTGTGCAATGACAGTGTATTTGTTTTAATTGCAGCATTTCTAATGCTTTTCTAATTTTCTACTGATATTTATGAAGATAAACATAGAACTACTTGTTACTAGGGTCAGATTAGTTTATAATTTGAGAAGCACTGCTCTGAACTACTAGTGGAACATTTGCCTACAGGCCTTGCAACATCACCATTGTTTTGAGCCATATATAACTGCCTCTCTATATAATACATGAGGAGAGGTGGTACAGCATGGGAGCTATTAATTGGCCTACAGGTGTTTAGTTCCATCAACAACACAGAAGACAACACAGAGGTTGCATTAGTGAGGTTGCACTCTCTCCATCTCTCTCTCTCTCTCTCTCTCTCTCTCTCTCTCTCTCTCTCTCTCTCTCTCTCTCTCTCTCCTCTCATTTTGCTC
>JAODLL010005172.1:0-10698 GCA_026546735.1 Forbesichthys agassizii
TGGAACACCTCCCAAGGGAGGCGCCCAGGGGGCATCCTTACCAGATGCCCGTACCACCTCAACTGGCTCCTTTAGACACAAAGCAGCAGCGGCTCTACTCCGAGTTCCTCACGGATAGCTGAGCTTCTCACCCTATCTGTAAGGGAGAAGCCAGCCACCCTCCTGAGGAAACCCATTTTGACCGCTTGTACCGTGATCTTGTTCTTTCGGTCATGACCCACCCTTCATGACCATAGGTGAGGGTAGGAAGAAAAATTGCCTGATAGAGAGTTTTGCCTTCCAGCTAAGCTCTCTTTTCGTCACAACGGTGCGATAAAGCAATACCGCTCTCGCTGCTCCGATTCTCACCAGATGGAGGTCGGTAGCCAGCTCTAGCCCTCTCTTCACCCGAGGGTCAACGTGCGGCCTCAGATCAGATGATATATACACAAAATTGATTATCGACCTTCGGGGCTCTGGTAACATGTACAGTTATGAGCATCCATATGTTCGAACATGGTGTTTGTTATAGACAGTCCATGACTAGCACAGAAGTCTAACAGCAAACACCCGCTCAGGTTTAGATCAGGAAGGCCAATCTCCATGCGCGTTGAAACGGGGGTTTGTTAGTATCCCCACACCTGCCCGACACCTCACACCCTGGGCAACTCCAGAGTAGAATAAAGTCCATCCCCTATCCAGGAGAACGGTTCCAGAACCAAGACTGTTAGTAGAGGTAAGCCCCACTAGATCTAAATGGTAGCGCTCCACCTTCCCCACAAGTTCTGGCTCCTTCCCCCACAGCGAGGTGACGTTCCACGTCCCCAGAGCCAGCTTCTGCTGCCCGGGTCTGGTCCTGTTGAGGATCCTGACCTTTGCTGCTATCCATATGACGCACCCGACCCCCACGGTTCCTCCCACGAGTGGTGGGCCCATAGGATGGAGAAGAAAGTGCCACGTTGCTTCTTTGGGCTGTGCCCGGCTGGGCTCCGTGGCAAACCCAGGCACCAGGCGCTTGCCGGCAAGCCCTCCCTCTGGGCTCCAGATGGGGGCCCCGGGCTTCCTCCGGGCAACTCCTCCTCTCTTATGTACTTTCATGAAGGGTCTTCTTCTTCTTAGTCTGGCCCCTCCCCTATGAATTAATAATGCATTATAATAATGTGTGTGGCTAATACATGCATAAGCATACAATCCCTATGTAGTACAAGTATCTGGATTTTCACTAGCAATTTCCCATTCATCCCCAATCTCATCAGCACTCACTGGATCGGTTTGCAGCTGAGTGTGAGGCAGCTGGGAAGAGTCCTTACCCCAAGTGAAGGAGTTCAAGTACCTTGGGGTCTTGTTCGCAAGTGAGGGGACATTGGAGCAGGAGATTAGCCGGAGAATATGAGCAGCAGGAGCGGTATTGCAATAACTTTACCGCACCCACGAAAAGAAAATCTCAATCTACCTATGGCAATGAATGGTGGGTCATGACCGGAAGAACTAGATCACGGGTACAAGCGGCCGAAATGTTTTTTTTCAGGAGGGTGGCTGGCATCTCCCTTAAGAGATAGGGCGAGAAGCAAGTGTCACGGCCCTGCTTGGGTTTTAGCAGGACTATTGTCCTTTTTGGCTGTCGAGAGCCTAATTAGGCTGATTAAGGGCACCTGGGCATGCCTATTATATAGGTGTGTTCCAGCACACTGTCTGAGTGACTCTCCTGGCACCACACATTCTGTTTGTTTGTTTTCTGTTTCTTAGTTTGGTTAGCATGCAACATGCATCACATATCTTCAGTACATACACCTACAGACTGGGTTATTCTGTTTATCAGTTAAGAAATTGGTTTGTTCGATTTGTTTGGTTTACGGCTCAGGAGCCAGGCCATTACATGGGGGCTCGTCCAGGATTTGGTTTGGTGATGTTTTGTCTTGATTTATTAACCTTTGTGCTTCTGTTCTTTTTAGATGGTGGATCCGGTAGTCTAGTTTTCGCGGCTTGTTTTTGGTTAGTTTACGGGTTTGTTTTGGTAGTTTGGGGAACAGCTCTGGGTCCGACGGCCCATGACGTGGTTGGCCGAGTTTGTCCCAGCCTTAATTTCATTTTGGCTGGATCCCCACTGCTGGTGCTATTTACTTAGTTAGGTTTGGGGGGGTTATTTTTTTAGTCGGTGAACGGGCTATATGGATTGTTATGGTTAGAGGGTCGGGTTGGTATTAATGGTTTGTTGCCCAGCCAGTTAGTTTGTTGATTGGTTGGCAGACCTTTGGTTGGTTGGCCCCTGGGTTGGATGCCTGGTTCCAGCAGGTGACGCTGGGATAGGTTGTTGGATGGTTGGTTGTAGGGTAAGGTTCTGCAGCTGGGTTGTGCATGTTGGTTGCACTTCCTGGTGGTGTGTTTTGGTTGGTTGGCCCTGGGTTTGTGTTCACTAGATTTTAAGGCATTTTCCTTTTGTGCCCATTCCTTCTTAAAGTGCTCCTTGTTTTTATAGTACATGGCTGCTGCAGAAGGGGTGGGTGTTCTGGGTGCATAAGGGCTGGGATATGGTTTTATTGTGTTGTGTGCCTGGTTTTGTGTGTACCACCATGAGGGTCAATGGTGTTTTAGGCTACCAGGTATTAACCTTGTTTTAAGGGGAAAATGTCACGGCCCTGTTTGGGTTTTAGCAGGCCTATTATCCTTTTTGACTGTCAAGAGCCTAATTAGGCTGATTAAGGGCACCTGGGCATGTTTATTATATACGTGTGTTACAGCACATTGTTGATGTGACTCTCCTGGCACCTCACATTCTGTTTGTTGGTTTTGGTTTCTTTGTTTAACATGCACCACATATCTTCAGTACATACACCTACAGACTTAGACACCTCAATCTGGGTCATTCAGTTTTTCAGTTAAGAGATTGGTTTGTTTGGTTTACGGCCCAGGAGCCAGGCCGTAACGCAAGCAAAGTTAATTTATATAGCACTTTAAAAATACAAGAAGTAGTTACAAAGTGCTGTACAGAAAAATAAATATAATGCACAGCACACATAAGACAACATTAAACTACTAAAATACAATGAAACCAATGTCTGTTTTTGAAAGTCAAATGGAACAGGTGTGTTTACAAGAGACTTAAAAACAGACAGTGAAGAAGCCTGTCAGGCAGGGTAGAGCATTCCAAAGTGTAGGAGCTGCCACAGCAGACACGATTCCTTCATTTTTCGCCGTGCTTTAGGCACACTCAGGAGCAGCTGACCTGTGAACAGGTAGGTGCAGAAGAGTGTAGCAGCTCAGAGATGTATGGTGGAACTAAACCATTTAGGCTCTTTAAAGGCAACAAAATCATTTTAAAAAACGGATCCTGAAATGTATGGGAGGGCAGGATGGGGGAAACGTGCTCCAGAAGCTCTGTCAGTGAGAAACGCTGAAAGCTAGTTGGAGCTAGTTGGGGTGGTACGGGCAGCTGGTAAGGATTCCGCCTGGGCGCCTCCCTAGGTAGGTGTTCCAGGCAAGTCCAGCCAGCCGGGAGACCCAGGACTAAGGTGGAGACAACTTTTCAGACTGTAATGTGAAGGGCTATATAAATAAACTAACTTCATCGCACTTGCCCGCCCTGATGGGGTCGCCAGCAGGGCGGCTGTGAAAACACTAATGCGAACAGTATTTCTAGACTATAATCTCATAAATAAATTTATCTGAGAATAGTTGGGCAGGGACAGACTAGATGTATATAAAACAAAATAACTTAAAAATAATCATACCACCTCATCAACAAAGCTCTTTAATTACATAACATTAAAGTAAAAGCAGAGAAAAGCATCTGAAATGTACAAACATAATTTGATAAAGCAGGAATATTTGGTGAGACAATATACCTTTGTAAGCCAGTTTAAATGTGATTTGTTCAACAGATAGGGGCGCAGTACCATCCTCCCCTCTCCCGATGCACACACGTGCACGCCAACACACACACACAGACACATTATATACAGTAAGCAAAATGTTTCTTTAAAATGTTCATTATCAAGTAGAGCCAGGACGAGCATTCTGATTGGTTCCTTTCTTCTTTTTTGTTTTATGCAGTTTTAACACTCACTTCCTTTCTTCTCAGCCAATAAGATGTGGCTGTTACATCAGCTGTCTTAAAGTTCTCTGGGAAAGTTAAGATTAAATAAAGAGTAAAAAGAAACAGCTTTTAAAAGACAATAAACCAGAGGTCCGTTACTTGCGATATGGATTCAAACTAATCCCTTGTGAATTGTTCTGCTAACCTAACTAGTCCTAACAAGTCCTATCTAGTCCAGCCAGGCCCACCCAGTGTCATTCCATGGCTGGGCCAATAGTAAGGCTTCTGATTGGATTGCAGTCTCCTCGTAGCTCCAATGAGCTCACTACCTGCTGTAAGGGTCACCATGGAAACGGTCCGGGCTAGCGCGGCTGGTGCTTGGAGCGGGGCTGTGAGAGGAAGAGGAGGCTGATGCAGAGGAAGGCTGTCCCCTGTCAAGCACACCGTCAGTGGCCCGAGACAGGCTACGCCCACCCTGGGGGCCCCATTCGGGGCCCTGGCTGCGGGCCTGGCCCAGACTGAGGATGAGGTGACCCGAGGACGAAGGCTCCACAGGAATGCGGCCGGTGGCCACGCCCGTCTGGGAGCCGCGGTGGATACGGTGGCTTACGATGATGTTGTTGCCGAAGCCGCCCATGGAGGCCATGGTAGTGCTCTGCTCCCGCTGCACCACGGCCGTCATGCCCCCCTCAGCGATCAGCCGGCGGATACGAGCCAGAGCGTCCTCCCCTGGAAACAGACACGCCTCCATCAGCAGCAGCCCACATGCAGCAGGCATATCAGTCTGCCTTCACCTCATTGGTGGCTGCTAGGCAACCGTGAACATGCTGGTCAGGACAAAACGTATACTAAACATGTCTGTCATATTCATATATATAAAATTTTATATACTTTAATATAAATGTATATCCACGTGTCATTAAATAATTACATTATTTTTTTTAATTTGTATGTATGGATTACTTGTTTTTCATGTCAATAGCACCTTTGAAAATGTTTACTGAGAAAAATGGTGACTTGTTCAATACTTCTTTTACCCTCTGTATACTGTAGATATACACTGCGTTCCAAATTATTATGCAAATTGGAATGGTAGGGCTGGCCCCAATTATTAGATTATTCGGGTATTCGTTTGTTGGGTATGTATTCGATTTAAATATTAGGATTCGAGTTTTTGCTTTTTCACATTACGCATGTTTTCCCATTAATCCCTACTGTCTCCATATAAACCCACATGTTGAAATGTAATTTCCTGCCTTACACTGTGTCATCAACACAATTGATTGCAATTGGCTCTGTTCGTAAGAAGAGAGCGAGGCTGTTCATTCAACACGCACTATTATTGGCTAATACAGGAGGTATATGCTATAGTGTTTTTAAAGGTGTTTTTGAGAAGAGTATTCAGATACTCATTCGGAAATACCATCAAGTATTCAAAACCTGTAAAATGGTATTCGGGACAGCCCTGGAATGAAGTGTCATAAACATTAAATATTTAGTTTTTCAAATCAAACTCATGGATGGTATTGTGTCTACAGGCTCTTTAAATCACTGAAACCAATCTCAGACACCTGTGATAATTAGTTTGTCAGGTGAGACCAATTAAAGGAAAACTACTGGAGACGGTTCTACATTATTAAGCAGGCCACAGGTTTCAAGCAATATGGGTAAGAGAAAAGATCTCACAAAAACATACGCATCTGCAGATGCCTCTGGAGTCATGAACCTCAAGGTGTAGGAACCTCCAGAGGCTTGCAGTTGTGCATAAACCTACTATTTGGCCACCCCTGACCAATGCTCACAATCAGAATCTATTGCAGTGGGCCCTGATATGCATGAATTCAAACAAGTCTTGTTTACTGATGAGTGCCATGCAACCCTGGATGGTCCAGATGGACAGTAGTGGATGGCCACCATGTCCAAATAAGGCTGCGATGTCAGCAAGGAGGCGGAGTCATGTTTTGGGCCAGAATCATGGGGACAGAGCTGGTAAACCAATTGTGTCAACTTGTGTCACTGTCCAAATACCCTGCCTTTAGCCTTTAAATATATATAAACTAAGCCCTTTAAACCTGTTTTAAATGTTCTATTTTAACAGGTTACAACAGAAAATGTGAATGCAGAGCAGATGTTACCAGTGGAAGAAGTAGCATTACTGGCTTCTGCTGGGTCGCCCGGCCCCCCGCCTGGGGCTGGCCCGTACTGAGTCACATCCAGAGATGCTCTGGCTCCAAGGCTGGTGGACGGACCCTGATGCAGAGCATCTGCTGATGACAGACACAAGTCACATGCATATTGTGACTCCATCTTTAAATTAATCTGCTACTTATACACGTAAATAGAACAAGAGAGGGACCCTATGGCATTGAAGGGAGAAGTGACTAACTATACATCTAAGGCATATCTGTAAGCATCTTATTTGAGGTACATGTAGGGTGTTTATCTATTTATTTATGTATTTTTTAATTTCAGTAATTTCAGTACCAAACAATGGTACAAAGTTGGACCTTTAGTTTTCAGAGTATTTTTTTGCTTTTAGGCGAGATATTTTCAAGGCAGCTTTGTCGTTGTCTTGTGCAGCCGCTGTTACGCCAAATAACACAAGCCATATATCGCTCTCTTCAGCAGTGTCTGGTTTATGAGGAAAAAACCCTGAGCTTCAAACCTTTACCGTTCTGAAGATATCTGAAATGTAAACTGGACCCTCTCACTACCATTGGAAGGTGCATAATGTGAGGGATTTTAGAGGCACCATTTGCCGCTGGTCTTGTACAGCCACTGTTATGCTGGCGAACACAAGACATACATCGATCTCTTCGCCTGACTGGAGTATGAGGAAAAAACCAGTTTGTTTCGCCTTCTGAATTCCAATTAATATATATTATAACAATACATCAGAGAAAATAGTGTTCAATTATATAATAACTTAATTCATATTTTTAAACAGTTACTTAATGCAAGTTAATGTTTAACATACCTACTGGATCTCTGTGTATTAGGGGTGTAACGGCTCACCAAATCCACAGTTTGGTTCATATATCAGTTTTTGAGCAACGGTTCGGTTTATATTGCGGTTATTATATTATATTACTTCCTATATTATTTTCTTTCCTTTGAGCGGTATAATCTTGAATTTTTTTCTGGCCTTGATTACATTCTGTAGAATAGTCTTTTTTCTATACTTTTTGCCACTAGATGGCACACTAGTACCAGCTTCTCAGCCAAACAAGAACACTTCTTGTTGCCGCCCACACATGCGCAATATGCTGTAGCTCCAGCACTAGGTAAACAAAGAAAAAAGATGAGATCAGATGTTACAACACAGGGCAAGAACAATATTCCACTTTTATGTACCTGTAGCCTACGGTGCCTACCGTGATATAGTTGTTCACTAGCGACGACAATCACTGTCTATTCATCTTTTGTGCGAATTATGAGCAGATAAATCCTAAACACCACTTCAGAAGAGTCCTATTTCATTAGGTAGGCTATAAACTCGAAGTAGCTACTGACAGATGAAGTGGAATCATTTTTCTAACTACACTTTGCCGACGTGGACGCCGTTATTACTGATCAAGATGACTAGATCAGACCAGGCCTACACATAGGGGTTAGGAGGAAAAATATGGAAACACGGTGAGTAGGGGTGAATGGGCATAAAAAATGAGTAGCCTACTGCCTGACCTGCTACTAGTCATTTATTAACTACTACTTCAATGTCATAGATAGTCAATATTTTATAATTAGAGATCTTTTTGTTTAATAGTGTAATAAATTAGGCTAAGGAAAAAAGTATATCACGTGCACCTCCCCCCACCCAATGACATTGTCCATCACGATGTAAAACTGTAGACATCGTCCCGATGTAATAATGTAGTCATCATCAATCACGATGACATCGTTCAAAGCCAATTTTGTAGACATCGATCAACCCTGACACGTCAAGATAGGTTTCATGAAAGAGACACCCACAAAAAAGGTAACTGCTGCGTCATGCCTAACCCACCCACAAAGACGACACAGTATGTGTGTGTGTGTGCGCGCTGCGCGTCTTATTTCTCAGCAAAATGACACACACAGGCATTGATGTGTCTAAATAAAGTGTGATATTATTCCACATTGTTTCACTTGAGTAAAGAAGCGAAGGCAATAGACTTGTTGCCATAATTCGACATCGTAGTGACGGGGGTTTATTCCATGAATGAGAACACATGCATTCTATACATCGCTTTGTATTGTGTTTTGGCAACTACAAAAAGGCTCAGTGGTTCTAATCTAGTGTTGAGCTAAATGTGAAATTAAAATGTTAGTTTAATTACAGTAGCTATGTATAGAGCTCAACAGGCTGAATCTATAGCAGGTTGGGTGTGTGTCTGTGTGTGTCTGTGTGCGGACCGCGGTTCTGTAGAACGGAACCGCGACACGAAACTGTGGACATTTGTATCGCGGTTTTGGTTTGGGTGTCAGAACCGTTACACCCCTACTGTATACACACTAGTACTAGACTAGTACTTTGAGCTGCCTGCGAGGTGCTGGCCTCTGATGACTCTCTCTCCGTTTGTGTCTGGGCGTTCTGCAGCTGGACCACTGGCGTCTGGGTACCCTGTGATGTAACTGATGGGGCTGGGTGCCGTGGTTGAAGACCAATAGCATTCATCAGGCCCATGTCCCTGTCCAGTCTCCAGCCAGATCGGTTTGGTCTGGAAACCAACAGGTGCAGAGTGAGTGATGTGGCCAGGGCATGGTCAAGAAGCTAGAACACAGCTCAAACCCTCTTACCCTGGTCTCTCCGTGGAACTGCGGCTGTTGTTGACAGAAAACAGCTGTTCGTTGCTCGATTCCCCTGGGCTGTCGGCATCATTACGGTAAAACCTAGGGCACACAACTTGTGCATTCATTCCCTTCAAAGCAGGAAGTCTAAAAAGACTAACCATGTTATACTAATTGTAGCTCAATTATTATAACATGGTTACAGTCTGTTCATACTAATGGAGCTACTTCAGTTCAGTCATTCTGATTGACAGTGATCATTAGGATAATCGGATCAACAGCCGGTCCTTCCACAGCTCACGGAAAGATAGCATAGCATACATAACATAGCGTAGCACACTAATGTAATGTACCCTTAGCATATCCTACCGTAGCATAGCCTAGCATATCCTAGCACACATAACGTAGCAAAACATAGCAGCAGCAACACTCACACAGGCCGGCATATCACCAGGTCTCCCTTATTGGTTCCGTAGGCCAGGCCCATTCCTGGGTCTGGCCTACGGAACCTAACCTAGTCTAGTCTAGCACACATAACGTAGCCTAGCATAAATAGCAGAGCAGCACAAAACTCACACAGGCCGGCAGATCACCAGGTCTCCCTTATTGGTTCCGTAGGCCAGGCCCATTCCTGGGTCTGGCAGCCAGCGTGCGGAATTGATACTGACGTGGCGTCTCTGGTCTGGTGCCATGGGATACACCACGTTGAACACCATCTGAAGTCCCCACACACACACACAGCATGTACCACACATGGGACAAGACAGTACAGACAGATAGTTATTAATCTTGTATCTAATTTCCAGGGTTACTGCACTGCAGACTGAAGAGTGACAGCTGCAAGACAATCATATTCATAACTTGTGCAAGGTGTGTCTGATCAGTGTGAGGAGTACTGTATGTATGCCAAGCTATACATTGTGGGTGTGTACTGTACTATGGTCATTTTAGGGGAACTTAATCATGCAAAATGTGTTCTCAATCGTGACATATTAATCATCATAATAATATAATTGATTTAGGATGCCTTTCAAAACACTCAAGGACATCTTACATTGCAAATAGGCAACAATATAAAACATGTGTCTTGTTGACATGAACACACCCTGACAGATGTCTCTCCGCCATGGGGCTGCTGCAGACGGAAGACTTGCGCCACCATGTGGTCAGTGGACGGATGCAGCAGGATCCTGCGAGAGGCCAGGCCAACCATCACATAGCAGCCCATAGGAGAGAGGCTGACAGAGATGGCGTTGGGACCTGCGACAGACAGTGGGAGGTTAGGGTTACTGGGCCAGGCTTGCACACCTCACACACAAGGCACCCAGGCAGAACATATGAACACTATAAGGCTATATGAAACAACTTTTCTCAAGGTTAATTAAAGCTACAGTACACAGGAAGTGAAATATTGTAAATCTAGTGTACCTTTAGGCAAACACAACTAGTAATGAAATGTGTAGTGTATCTAAAAGCAGAACTAGCAATAAAATGTGTAGTGTATCTTAAAGCAGGACTAGCAATAAAATGTGTAGTGTATCTTAAAGCAGGACTAGCAATAAAATGTGTAGTGTATCTTAAAGCACAACTAGTAATGAAATGTGTAGTGTATCTTAAAGCACAACTAGTAATGAAATGTGTAGTGTATCTTAAAGCACAACTAGTAATAAAATGTGTAGTGTATCTTAAAGCACAACTAGTAATACAATGTGTAGTGTATCTTAAAGCAGGACTAGCAATAAAATGTGTAGTGTATCTTAAAGCACAACTAGTAATAAAATGTGTAGTGTATCTTAAAGCACAACTAGTAATGAAATGTGTAGTGTATCTTAAAGCACAACTAGTAATAAAATGTGTAGTGTATCTTAAAGCACGACTAGTAATGAAATGTGTAGTGTATCTTAAAGCACAACTAG
>JAODLL010005173.1:0-10698 GCA_026546735.1 Forbesichthys agassizii
CTGGTATGAACTGTAGCACCATGTTAGCTGGTATGTACTGTAGCACCATGCTAGCTATTAAGTACTGTAGCACCATGTTAGCTGGTATGTCCTGTAGCACCATATTAGCTGGTATGAACTGTAGCACCATGTTAGCTGGTATGTACTGTAACACCTTGCTAGCTATTAAGTACTGTAGCACCATGCTAGCTATTAAGTACTGTAGCACCATGCTAGCTGCTATACACACCTGAAGCACAGGAGCTAGGAAGACAGACACTCCGGTCAGAACAAACACCAGTGTACCCGTCAGTCTCTGCTCCCTAAACATGTAAAACACATTAGAGCGTTCACTTAATACGCACACAGACACACACGCACACACGACATGGTCCGTCTCCGGCTCATCCTTACCGGACGCCGAGGAACTGGGGCTGCTCGCCCGGGGCGCTGCTCTCGCTCTCCATCTTCAGGGAGTCGATGTGGGCGATGGAGATGACAGTTGCCGCCACGTACCACGGCAGACCCATGAAGGAGCACACGGCCATCAGTATGCCCACCCACAACAGGTCCAGGTGGTAGCCACAGCCCTTCTGCAATGGGCCGCATGGGAGGTTACACCTATACTGTCAGTCATTAGACAGGCTCATCTCATGTTCTCCACATGGAGAACGGCTACGCCCCTCTGGTAAGTTTGAATTCATATAAAGACTCTTATTTTAAATAATACTTGAGGCCAAGGGGGGTGTAATATGCTGTTGTCATCATCATGGTACAGTATGTGTGTTGTATTTATATATTTTAATGAAGGGCCTACACATACAGTAGTATAGCATGTGTAAAGTGTATGGAGGGCCAGTAGGGAGCACTCCTCCCTTTAGTCTAAGGATAAGGTGCCATCTTTCAGAGGAGATGTTTAACAGGTGTCCTGACTCTCTGTGGTCACTAAAGATCCCATGGCACTACTCGTAAGAGTAGGGGTGTTAACTCTCATATCGTCATGGCTACCTAATCACCCCCCCTTGGTTCAAGTGCTTTCTCTCCTTGCTCCGTAACTACTGCCCAGGCCGTTACTGCAAATGAGAACATGTCCTCACTCAACTTGCCTGGTAAAATATAGATCCAACAAAACACCTAATGCACGCATGTGTCTTTGTGTACTCATCGGTGTTGTTTAACGGGCAGCACATAAAGGCTTTGCGTGTTCAGACCTTCAGCTTGTTCTCCTTGCGGTTCACGATCACGGCGCTGATCTGCTGGTCCATGAAGATGAGGATGGTCACAAGGAGAGCAGGCACACAACTAGCCAGGTACACCCACCACGGGTTTTTACCAAAGGGCATTACCATCCAGCCGCGGTCTGAACGTGTGGGCTACGCACGCACACACAGAGGTTGCAAAGCGTTAATAATGTGGTGTAGCGAAGCTGCATCTACATTCACGCATGCATGCAAAAGGATGATCATGCACGACATTTAGATTATCCACTTACTAGATAGAGCTAAAAGTAAAAGCACGCAGATAGATTTGTACCTTGATCTCTGTTGGAACTATTAGTTTGGGCGTGTCTAACCCCATCAGCAAATCCAGACCCACAAACGACATGATTGACATGAAGATGGCAAAATCACTGATTAGCTTCCTCAGCTACACACGACCACACACACACACACACAGAGACAAAGAGATGCCAGTTGAAACAGAAGGCGCCCAGTTGCACAAGACGAGCAGAGACATGTTCAGACAAGCGAAGAGGCGCACACAATGAAGACGAATAAAGGCAGGAGAAAGACTTTAAGTGAAATTTAGTCACGTTCAAGATCAACATTCAAAGCTGCAATCTGTCAAGTCCAATTCCAGTCACTATGGCAACACCTACAATAAATAAAAGATCATGCAAAAGCAACACAGCTTATTGCTTCTGCTAGCCCAGCCACTGATCTTTCAGGGAATGTTGCACCGTGACATCAGATGCAAACACACTTTATGACATCAATCTTTTTGTTTAGGGGGGCGGGGACATCGCGTTATTGGCGGGGAGGCTTTGGGGCTGCACGACAACAGGCGGGGATAGGAGGACACCAGGGAGTGCTCCGTCGGGGAGACCTTGATCTCAGTGGGCACGTGCAGCTTGGGCGTGTCCAGCTCCAGCAGGTAGTCCAGCACACAGAACAGCAGGATGGACAGGACGATGGAGAAGTCACTGACCAGAGCACGCACCTGGACCACAGCAGGAGAGGACAGAGGGACACAGCAGAGGAGCAGGATACAACACAGTGTAGGAAGGATAGGGGTACATAGGGGGGATAGGGGTACATAGGGAGGATAGGGGTACATAGGGAGGATAGGGGGGGATAGGGGGTACATAGGGGGGTTAGGGGTATATAGGGGGGATAGGGGTATATAGGGGTACATATGGGGGATAGGGGTACATAGGGAGGATAGGGGAAATAGGGGTACATTGGGGGGATACAACACAGTGTAGGGAAGGATAGGGGATTATATATAGCAAGGCTTATCAAAGTGGGTTAAGACCTCCTCAAGGGATTGTTAGATGGTTGCCTAAATTATTTTACAAAATTGCATCAGTATAATTATATCTATATTATATATATATATATATATATTCATGTAAATGTCGTATTTTCCTGATTATTATTGTACTTGTACTTGTTTTGTCAAGATGTTTGAGAGCTGCTGGCATAGGACGAGGAGAGACGTTAAATAGCATCAGGTCTTACCATAGTTGGAAAGTAGCGGCTGTATTTGAATGTTTTCAGAGAGACCGTCATGGAGTATGTGCCGAAGAACAAGATAAAAGACATGAGCGCCAGGTCAGGCATGTACTTACAGGCGTCCCCCACTAGGGCGCCGCCAAACCTCACACAGTCTTTTTTACTAAATTGACTCCAGTCCAAGTCAGTCAGATTATACTGCTCAGAAACGAAATAAGACACAAACAAGAGAAGAACATCAAAAGCCAATACAAAATAGAAGAACACAGGAATGGGAACTGCTAGAAAACGAAGCGATATTTAAAACAGCACAGGTGTGCAAATGTTGCATGGACTTACCAATAAAGTCATGTTGTCAGCTGTTAGTGGGGCTGAAACGTTAAAGCCCAAAGCAGATGCTGCAGAGCAAAACAAACATGGGGGAGAGCTGGGGATTAATAAACAAATATTCAAGCTTAACCGAACAAAACATTCCTGCATATGAAATAATAAAAGCAAAAAGAAATGTTTGAATTTTGATAATCAAACATTCTACGATATTCTATTATTAACCACTGCATGCCACAGATATATATTTCAACATTATCTGACATTATGGATCTAATATGATATAACCAAGGGTTACTCACTGATTTAGACCAGAGCCAGAAAGAGCAAGGCAGAAACAGATAAGGCACACATCACTTAAAGAAAATCGAACTATTTATTTTTTACTGTTGATATAAATAACTCGTTCCAGTTTAAAACATTGAATGGCATGAGATGAGTTCAATGTCATCTCTTTTTGCATATTTCAAAACAAACTAAGCTATGTTCGAATGAACGCGATGGCATTCCCTGCCATAAACACCCTAATCCTTACATGATAGATAGCACATTAACAATGTAATGGCGCTTTCCCACTGCTGGTACCAGCTCAACTCAAATCGCCTCGCCTCTACTCGCTTTAAGACACCATCCCTCCACGATAACGTTTGACATTAAAGACTCACCTCGGTCTGGTGCAATGCATTCACATTTGTAGGAAGTGATGTAATCAGGTTTGAAGCCTCTGTTGATTGGGTAATAAACAAAAGATCCTGCCTGTGGACACATTCATTTGTTGTTATTACAACTCTGACAGAACATGACCCTGCTTCACGTGAGTGATGAATGGCAGGCACTCCTCTTTACTCCTCCCCTACAGAACTTCACTTACATCGTTCTCTACCCCTCCCCCCATGGCCACAAGCACACAAACAGTGAGACAGCAGTTCAGATCTGGGCTGCCAGCACGGCAACATACAATAACACTATTGATGAGTGTTCCATGGGGGCTCGGGCCTTCAGCTGCTCTGCCCCCAGACTCTGGAACGCCATTCCCCTGCACATACGACATGCCACCACGGTCACCTCATTCGCTAAAACTCCTCAAAACACATCTCTTCAAGATTGCCTATGACATTTAACCCTTTGATCCACTGTCACTTGACTCTCCTGCCCTCCCAACTAGCATGTATTTTTATTTTTTTTTTGTGCTTATTTTGTGTATATTGTGTATATTTCTCAAATATTTTTTGGTTTAAATGTGTCTTGTATTATGTATATTCCTGCCTTGGTCAAATGTTTATTACATGTCTCAGCCAAATGTTTTATATATTTGTATTTGCCTATTTGCAATATAAGATGTCCTTGAGTGATTTGAAAGGCGTTATTATTATTATTATTATTATTACCCTGAAAGTGAATTAGGTTATATACGTATATGCACGCTACCCACCAGCTTCTTAATGGCATCAGAGATGAATATGAATGAGATGAGGCTTGAGAATCCCTCTTCGGTGAAGCGTGTCATGTACTTTATGATGTAGCTGGCATCGGTGGCCACCAGGAGGAGACATTGTACACAGGAATGGAGGCCGATCCACAGACGGAGCTCCATGTAGTCCAGGCTGTTGTTCCTGAGGACAAGCATAAACAAAAAAAAAAGAAACCGCAAACACTGAATGTAAAGTCTGGTTTCCACATCTCGTGAATCACAGGTGACACGTTTGAAACATTTCGTGGTTCAGACGATACTTGTGTCATGTTAACCGGGTCATGAATTCCTACAGATATCAAAGCAGTGAGAGAGATCGTGATTTTTTGTGTACCCAGGATACTAATGTATGTGTATGTGTCTTACTTGCTGAATTCATAAAGCAGTTTCTCGAAGACGAGAATGGGTCCGGTAGAGCTCAGAATAATGAGAGGTTGGCCTCCAAACAGACAGAACACCGTCCCCGCTAATGCAGTACCTAGGAAACTCTCCATCACGCCCTGAAAGGGGAGAAAAGATAAGGAAACCAACGTGGTAAAGAAGAAGTATGGTTCCCATGTGACATATTCATTAGTTGGAGTGGCTACCTGATAGTTCTCAGTGGCATCGCCCAAGAGTCCCCCAAAAGTGATGGCATTGGTGATGCACCCCAAGTAGATGAATAGCACAGCGGAGATGGACTGGATGTGAAAGCCCTCGTAGATATCGCTGCAGAACCACGGCGCCTTCCGCTTGATGTCCAGCAGTAAACCACCACAGAATCTATGCAAACACATTACAGCCGTGAGCACATCCTCGAGCTAGTGCATCACCGTAAGCTTGTCGGACCATAGACCATACATCTGATTCATAAAATGCTGCTTAGCTTCACACATAACTGTAACAGAATGAATGTACGCTAGCAAAAGTCCACTAGTCTGAAACACATAGATAAGGGTGAAACTAACAAAACATTATGGAATATTTTGAAGAAACCTTCAGACTGCCATAGGAGTTTCCTCAAGAGTCTCCCATACCTCCCAGTGAAGGCCAGTTCTTCTCCCAGTTCATGGGGAGCAGGCATCTCCTCATCTTCCCCTCCACCTGCTGCTCCAGCTGAGCCGTTCATCTGGCCCACTTCGCTCAAGTTCAGCACTGACTTCCTGTGGGAATTTGAAGGAAACAACAACAATGTATCATTGGGTCAGTCACTTCACAGGTCACTGTTTGCATGGTTGTGTCTACCTCATTTCTGCTGACGGTAGCTTCTTGGGAGGTTCAATGCGTATCTTGGGGTCCCATTCTCCAGGGGGTAGGACGAGCACTTCATCTAGAAACTCATCCACGCCTGCAATCAGGTCCTCGCGGTTCCTTGCCTTGTAGGCCACATCACTGAACAGCTAAAGTACAAATGAGCGAGAGGCTCCGGTTAGCATAACAGCAAATATTAGTCACTTACCGCTGAAGGAACCATGTGATGGCAACAGGATTTGATGTTCATGTCCCCGATTCTAATGTCAAATCATTTTTTTGAAGTGTATAAGTGCACAATCATTTTAGCCTCGAGATCAGGATGGTCAAGCTTCAGTTTGACTTTGCCACGAGAAGCAGTCTGGAGAGCTTGGAAATCGACGTTTTTCAGGCCCGTAAAGCTAGTGTTGCCAATCAGCGTCAGTTAGCTACGGGCGTGGTGTGAAGAAGGCGACTTGAAAACAACTCAAGTCGAAAATGACAATGGCGGGTCCTACAGTTAACATTGTAGCCTAGATGATGCAATATACTGTAGCATCTGTTTTATTATAATTTATTAGAAGGGCAAAGGGTTTTCTCAATGGAAAATAGCCTTTTCACTCTTCTCCGGATTTTTCTACTGCAACAGTGGATAACAACAGACTCTACTAGTTCACAGGTTCGTCCAATCACATGCCAAGTATTTTTTTTATAGCGCCTGCCCATGTTTAATCAGTTTCAATGGACAGCCTCCCAGATGGATATGTTTTACTGTAACAGACACAGATATCTGGCGTGTCAGGTAACAATAATTTACCTTTGGGAAACTAATCAGAGCTAACCTAATATGAATCAACTGTGACTAATATTAAGCATGTCTGTGTTCTGGTACATTCTCACTTACATCGTCCACCATCAGTGTGGCGATTGCTCGGCCGATCTCATTGTAGGACTTTGCCTTACCATGGGGACCAAGCAGCACAAAGAGAAACCTGTAACGGGTTAACAGGTTAGATATCAGATTAAAGCATTCAAACTGAATGAAGAGTGAGAGAGAGAGAGAGAGAGAGAGAGAGAGAGAGAGAGAGAGAGAGAGAGAGAGAGAGAGAGAGAGAGAGAGAAAGAGAGTGTCAGAGGGGGAGGAGAGAGAGAGAGAGAGAGATCCACCTGGTGGGCACAGGGACCTCCGTGATGCCCCCCAGTGTGGTGGCCTGAGCCAAGCGGACAAAGGACACGAAGGGCTTGTCCAGGAAGTCCACCTCGCCAATCAGCACGTTGGAAGCCTCAGCGTCACGAGGGATCTTCTTCATGAACTTATTCTTTAGCTGAGAGACCAGGAGGATGACATACTGAATGATTGTTCTAGATCTCTAGCTGCCAATAAACAGCTAAAATGTGAAATGGATTAACTTGGTGGTGATATCTATTATGTTCAATACATAAAAGCTTTATTATTTTAAGCAATATTTATCTAGTTATATACCACAGGTTATAATGTAGCCAGTCAATCACAGTCAGAAGACCACTCAAGAATGGCAATATATCAGTGATACACAAAATGTCAGCTATGCTACTTTACAGCACAAACAAAGAACCCAATAATTCTCCATACATGCTATAATCCTATAAAGTATGTAGAGAGCAACAGACGTTACAAATCTGCAAACAAATCGTTGCATTCTTAGGTTCAAATATTGGTAGACTGAGGTAGTACCATCCTGAAAACATTTAGCTAGCACAGTCCGAGCTCCTTTAGTGATCCCCTCAACACGCGTGATAGTACAGTGCTTGGTGCTTAGGTGGAAATCTCAGTAATCAGTTAAGCTGCTTTCAGCAGTTTTTTATTTCAGAGTGAATTCACCAACCACTCCTCTCACAGTGCTTTGCATACTGGCTTCGAGGCAAAGGGGAATGTCCTCTCCCATGTTGTGTGAATGATCATTTGGTATTACTTATTAATGTCATCTGCAGACACAATGTATTGGCAAATTAACTCAATTCACACACACACACGCACACACACACGCAATCGCACGCACGCACATAGTAATTACTTCTGCTTAGTGGCGAAACTAGCCAAATGGAATCCTAAGATATGTACATATCTTGGCACACAACAAGACAAAAAGTGAGCGTAATATTCTTTCTTCACTTGTTCCTTCAGGATGGGGGGGCTGAACATGTTAAGCTGAAACAAACAACAGAGGCTTGGACAGAACAAGACCACTAACACATGCATACTGTGTCTTACACATTAAGAAGAATCACCTGCTTAGGTGGACACAAGCTTTGAAACAACAGTACATGCAGTACAGTACACACGTTCCCACACACACAATTAGTAATTGGAAGAAATTGTTTGGATGGAGACAGTTAGCTTTAAAAGGAAACAGTATGATTCTGCAGCTATTTAAAATAAATCACTGAACTTGACTGACATCAGAGAACAGAACACAAATACAGAAGGATAACATGTTTGAAAATCTAAGTGAGAAAGGGCTTTCCCTTACTTTCAACAAATACAGTATCCCAACCCTACGTTCAAAAAATACAGTATCTCAACCCTACGTTCAACAAATACAGTACCTCAACTCTACGTTCAACAAATACAGTATCTCAGCTGTTATCAAGTGATACAGGTGTTAAATTGGATGAACATGTACAGTACAGAATGATGCCTCATGGTTTACCTGGTCTGTGTTAGGCATGTCTGAAATGTTATTCATGCTACGACTCTGAGCAGGATCTGTAAAACAGATAGTCTTCATAAGTTTGCATTACTACTGAATGCCTGAATTACTGTATTTCACGTATAACATTGTTTCAACAGAGATTACAGTAGTAAATTATTATTGTTTTTCAAAAGCAGATTTGAGAACCAAACAAGAAGATGAATAAAAACATAACAACAGAGAAAAAGAGACCCCATATTCATTATGCACATCTTCCAGGTTCACATAGAACCCCAGACCAGGTTGGTGTTAATGGACCAGGTTGGTGTTAATGGAGATCAATGCAGAACAGACAGAAAAACTCAAAAGCACATTGTGTCCAGAGGTCAGGACCAGCTTGATGTTTTTTAGATTCATCATATAAAAATAAACATTCCTATATAGCTCTTACACTTTCATTGACAATCTTATCAAGCAAACTTGATAGACATAGAGGTGCTGTATGTAACACCTTCTGATGCCGCTGTGCTAACAGAGTTAACGTTTACATTGGCTGCTTCAACAAACTTATTGTACTAATAAATGCACCTGGCTAAAATGTGAATGCATTTATATAGTGTGTTATAGGAAGTCGTAATACATGTATATACGTAGACAGAGACTCTTTAGTCTAGTTGAATCATTTCTATAGATATTGAACAAACGTGTGTGTGTGTTTGTTTATCCATGTCGGTGGGGACTCACGTAGGCGACCCAGGCTACCAGGTCGAGAGTGTAGGTCTTCTATAGAGCGGTGGATCCCGGAGGTTGAACTAGCGCTACGAGTTATCTGCGGACTACGGTCTAACAAAGAGGAGTAACACGTGACAGGAAGTCAGAGAAGGAAGCTCAGATTAGCATCATTAGCAAGGTGACAGAAATGGAATAAGAAGCGAAAACAAACAGTGAAAGAAGTTCTGAATGAGGAAGATCGATTATAATGTGATTATTCATGTATTAGAGAAAAGTCTTAAAGATAAAGTGATGATAAACTTCAGCCTGAAAATAACCCTGAGGCCTCACTCTAACAGATACAATCTTACTGGAGGCGGTATTTGTAGATTTCCCCATGTCTGCCAGGGATCGGTGAATGGGTTTCTTGGTCTGGTGACGATGTTTTCTGAGCAACACAAAGCTGATCTTCTCCTTCACATCCGGACTAATCAGACCGTCCACTATGTGGCGGTCTACCATGTCATCTAGCAATTGAGAGAGACAGGCATACAGTAAGGCTTACAGCGGAACAGGAGGAATAAATAACAATGTTATAGAGCTGGACTTCCAATACTTGTATCAGTAATAATATTAAGAAACCACTAGGACTTGCATATACTGTATGTGTTGTTTTTGTACCGATTGTTCATTTGAAGAACACAGGAAGCGATGTAAATTAGCTAATAGATCACTTTATACAAAAGTATATTCTGCCTTTCAGTGAGATTCATGTAATTGTTTGTTGCCCTTGAAAATAAAATGCAGTTCATGTGTCAGGAAGATTGTTAAACCAAGATTATTTATATAGCCCTTAATCACACTGCAGTCTGAAAGGACGGTACAGCCCGTATTTCACATGGAAACAAACAACACGATCTTCACCTGCTCCTCCCACCATAAATAAATAAATAAATAAATAAATAATAAACTGCACAATAGTAGAAGATAATGCTCCCTGCCTCACAGATATGGACAAAGAAGGCTGTAACTAAAATCATTTCTTAAATCAGAGCTGTTTAGTCTTGAGACCACAGTGGACCCCAGTACAACATGTTTAATTTATATTTCAGTGTATTATCCTACAGTACAGAGGTGTAGTATATATTTCAGTGTATTAATATACAGTAGAGGTGTGCTATATATTTCAGTGTATTAATATACAGTAGAGGTGTGCTATATATTTCAGTGTATTACCCTACAGTACAGGTGTAGTATATATTTCAGTGTATTAATATACAGTAGAGGTGTAGTATATATTTCAGTGTATTAATATACAGTAGCGGTGTAGTATATATTTCAGTGTATTACCATACAGTACAGAGATGTGCTATATATTTCAGTGTATTAATATACAGTAGAGGTGTAGTATATATTTCAGTGTATTAATATACAGTAGAGGTGTAGTATATATTTCAGTGTATTACCCTACAGTACAGAGATGTGCTATATATTTAATTGTATTAATATACAGTAGCGGTGTAGTATATATTTCAGTGTATTAATATACAGTAGAGGTGTAGTATATATTTCAGTGTATTACCATATAGTACAG
>JAODLL010005175.1:0-10697 GCA_026546735.1 Forbesichthys agassizii
TATATCTTGTCTATTAACAATGTGGAGTGCAAGACAACACAGCTTTAGGAAAAGTCAAAGACTGATATAGACTTCAATTTATTATTAAAACATATACAGTATGTACAATTGAAAAACTGCCACAAGTAAAGTTTTCTAGTGTTAACAACATTACTGTTAGCAGATATAATACCGTATACAGTAGATCATACATATGCATAGCAATAACAGTAAATATCACATTACAGTGTGATAGTAAGCACCATCTACCGTCTAGTCAGAAGTTGGTGTTATTGAAACCTATATAATCTGGTCTAGGCAATTCCTAGTGCTGGTGAAGACAGGGCCTTTCCCGGCTAATGACAACTTTGGAAGGTTCTTTGTTCTAATACCTGAAGATGCATTCATTAGTCCAACTATTATTATTTGCTCCTGGAGTTAGGATTGTCTTGTGACTTTGCAGTCTCTCCATATTAAGCAGGTGTGTGTAGTGTGTACCGTGCATACAAATAAAGAGATCCAAGGCCACGGAGGGTACGTTGATGCTTCCCCAGACCAGCAGACCCCTGCCCCTCTCTCTCTTTCCCATACCCCAGCCTCTCTCACCTGTGGCTCTCACCTCCCATCCCACGGTGCTTTGCTATAACACCCTTTCCCTACGCCTAGTCTCACACCTCCACAGTTTCTCCATCTAATTTTGCACACTGCTCCGCAGGCTTATTAGGAACTCCCTATTAAAAACAGCACATCGTCTGTCTGTGTGTTGTGTGTGTTTGTACCTTGATAGCATTTCAGCACAGCTGTTGTTTTTCAATACAGTTCTGATCTGACCCGCTATGAGCCTTATGTGTGATGAGGGTCAAGCTAAATCATGAGCAAATATAAAGGTTGACATGGAGGGGCAGAGAATGTGCCAGAGGGGGCAACAGATGCCCACGCTCTAAATGTCCCATAGGAAATAGTAAGGTGTAAACGTAAAGCAAACACCCTCTGACTAGCAAGCACTATGGTATGCTGAAGTTACCATAATGTTGTTGTTTATCGTCACATGGTTTGCTTGCCGTAACTCTGTTATGGCAATAGAAAAATGCTTTAAAATGTATTTTTAAACTTGGATAGTCTGCATTAGCCGTGTGGAGTTGATATTTCAGTTCAACTCAATAGAGTTTAGTTTTCAGTTCAGTTTAAAGGAAACAACTTAACCAAGTTAAGCGGCACAGCAAATTCTTTACAGTGCATGTGTCCACAATTTAAGATAACATGTTCAATAACATAACTCTAGTCCAGTGTGTCCCGAACCCGGTCCTGGACGTTCACTGCCATACATGTTTTCCATCAAACCTGATTCAGATGAATGGGCCATTATTAATCTCTTTATCCCCAATAAAAAATGTTTGTGGTTCATGTAGTGCTTCATAATATTCTCTTGGTGCTTATGTTCATATATTCTTTCTAACAATGTCAATAAAGCCAGTTTGGACAATTGTTTGTCATGATATAATAATCAAGCAACATAGTCCAACACTCGTGCCTGAGCTGCGCGTGCATTTCTCATGCACGAGCAAGAGTAAACGATTGACCTACAAATTAAGAATCCACTTAATTTTGTCTTTTTGATTTGCTATGCAAATATTGTCGTAAGTCCTCGTACTCACAACTTGAGAGCATGTGCAGAACCATCTGTGATCCTATAGCTGAGCAGACACTTAGAAGAGAGATGTAAAGATATTAAATCCACAAAAACCTAGATGATAGGTCGGCCAGACATTCTATCAGCAACAACATAACACTGTTACCAAACATGAATACAGCCCCTGTTTGTGTGTGTGTGTGTGTGTGCGTGTGTGTGTGTGTGTGTGTGTGTGTGTGTGTGTGTGTGTGTGTGTGTGTGTGTGTGTGTGTGTGTGTGTGTGTGTGTACTGGTCGTAAATGAGATTGAGAGATGGCATATTAGGAATACTGAAGACAACACTCTAGCTATCCTTTTTTTTACCTCTCTTCTGCCAAACCCTCTACCTCTTGGACGGCCATCCTGTCTGTATCTCTTCATCTCCTTCTCTTCTTCTCGGCCATTCTGCTCTCACACAGTCCAGGTTGTGATCCAATCACAAGGCTAGCTGCAGCAATCACAGTGCTCTGATTGGATTTATAATCCTCACTCAGGATTTTTAGATGGGAGAGAGCTGGCGGGCCGAGCGGTCTAGCTTGGCGAGCTGTCATACCGCTGCACATTAAGCGCGTGCACGCGCATGCGCACGCTATCTTAGACTTCATAATTTACTTCTTGGCTTGACCACACTGTTGATTTAATTTTTACTGTGTCTTGAAACTTTATAGGTTTTATATAGAACTGCTGGATATAGCTTAGTACACCTGACGAGTGTCAGGTGTGTATGAAACGCCATGGTGTCCGTTAACACTGGCTGTATTTGTCAGTAATTGTCAGTTTTTGACAATTATATTGCTATGTTTATGTGTTAACTGCCATTTAATATGCCATTACTGAGTGTCTAGCTGCAAGCCATCGGCAAATGAAACCATATTGTCATATTCTGAATAAAAGTGAATGGTAGTAGCTACAGTAAAGTAGAAAGTACAATTTCAGTGATTAGATCTTTGTACATGCAACATTCAAAGTGTTTTCACAGATGATTTCAAGGTACATTATGTAGGTGTTCAAAAGAGAAACACAGAGAGAGAGAGAGAGAGAGAGAGAGAGAGAGAAAGGGCATTCACAGCACTATTTCTATGTGAACCCGCTATGTGCATAAACATCTACAGGGCTTTATGATAGAAAGTGACGCAAGAATCTGTCTCGGCAAAGCAACCGCACAGCAGTGTCCGCTAAAATACAGGTGGGAATAAAAATAACACAACACATACATGCTGTGCATGACACACAAACACACGCGTGCATACATACACACACACACACACACACACACACACACACACACACACAAACACACTCGCACGTGTTCCCAAACTCCCACCTCAATAAGCTATGATTTAGTGCCCATATTTAAAAACTCTGAGAAGAAAAAGTAATTTCCCAGTCATAATATTGTGGCGAAATCCCACAATACTCCACCACAGCTAACATTTGAGGTTGATTTGCCTTGTGGCACAGATTTCCCTCAACACGGGGATAACCAGATAAAATACATGAGAAATTGTAATTGCAAATTTAAGTCTAGGTAACACCACAAGCCACACCATGTGGACTGCGTGATAAACACACACACACACACACACACACACACACACACACGCGCGCACACATACAGTACACACACAATCGCAGACATAAACAAAGGCATTACTTCACTGCTCTTCAATGACAGCAAACAGTCAGCGGGAAAATGTCTTGGCTCAACTGCTAAGAGGATGACTATAAACAAGCGCTGGGGTAGAAATCGTGAGTTGAGTGACACGGTCAGGACAAAGAGAATAATTCAATGGAGAGACAAGCAGCAAACGCAAAAGGAGGCAAAAGATCCCGCTTTAATTGTGATGAGACAATGAGGCACAAGGAAAACACAGGCGCACGCTGCCCTATTTAGCTAGCCAGCTCTGTTCTGCTGTTTACGTGTAGCCTAAATGAGTATTACAGTATATTTAGTTAATCAGGGTTACAGCTACAGCAACAAGCATATTTTGGCATGTGTACATTTATCCCTATAGACATCTATACATCTGTATTCATAGGTCTCTGCATGGGCCTACTATACAATATATGCAGTTTAACAAAGGAAATTAAACTTAATAATAGACTCTGATCCGTGTGTGTGTGTGTAAGAGGCTCCCGGGAGGCGTACCACACTCTTTGCACTGCTGTTCAGAGGACGTCCAGAGTAATGAGCGCATTTCCTTCTTAATCACTGCGCCACATCCCTCCCTACACACACACACACGCCCACACTTCCAGTATATTGAATGCTGCGTGCTGTTCACCTCCTGCCAACATGACGATGGCGGCCAGGGAAATTACACCAGTCGCAGAGCTTCTGTACGTACGTGTTGCAGTCAGTTGAAACATTTGCAAACATGGCAGTGCCGAAGTAATCCCATCAAAATGCCAGTTTAATTTTCACGTACGATTGAAAATGTTTATGAGATAGCTTATTCGTGTTTGGAGGACAATTGATGCAAATGAGAGCAATGTAAGGCTTCCAAACAAACACGTGGACTTTAAAGAATACACTAACCAAATGGAGGTCAGTAGGAACTCATTGTCCTGTATTGTATATATAATATATACACATTGTATTGTATATATAGTATATACACATTGTGTCATTTGTGTGCAGTTTCAACACGGTTAAAGGAGAGTTGCTATGGCAAAAGAGGGTCCAAATCTCTCTGTTAACTCTCTCTCACACACACACACACGCACACAGAGGTCAGCGGGATAAGGCTGTCTGAAGAAGGCATGTACCCTTCAGTTCCTGTCAATGACGACATGGGCTGGTAGCCTCTACGCACCACTGCACCCAGACCACACACACACACACACACACACACGCACACACACACGCACGCACATGCACAGATGCACGCACGCACCACGCACACACAGAGAAAATCATACTTTTCATATTTTTCTTTCAGTTATTAACTTCCCAACTTTCCAGATTACTACTACAATCTATTTTCAACTTGCTAGCTATCTTTGTCTCTAGCTAGTATGTTATTTTTGTTGTAAATGTGGTTTAGTTGCAGGAATGTAACCTTAAGGTTGATGTAGTTAACTGTTTTATACTGGACCCTCCCTTAAATAAATTAAGAGGAGGCTTGGGAACAGAGCCGGAACATGTGCCGTCTTTCTCATTGGTATTTACATCCCTAGCACATCCCATGGCTGCCTGTGACATACAGAGCACAGTCCAGGCTGGCCTGGTGTGTGTCCAGTGTCAAGCCTGGCCTGTAACCGCATCACAAGGTATTAGAATGACACTGATGGGCAGGCTACAGCCAACATTTACATTTTGTTTTTCTATAGGCTACGGTGTTTCTTTTCCCATAAACCTTTCCATTATTGATTTTGTAGTATTTTTATCAATTATCGATTCCTAGCTTCAGTGAGCACACATGTAAACATAGCCATGCACTTTGATTGACATGTCAATTGAGCCAGTCAGAGCTGTCAAAAAGCATATCTCCTGTATTATCCAATTAGTATGTGTTGAATGAATAGCCCTGTTCTCTTCTTACAAACAGAGCCAGTTGCAATCAATTCTGTTGATGACACAGTGGGGGCAGGCAATTACATTTCAACATGTGGGTTTATATGGAGACAGTAGGGATTAATGGAAAAACATGCATGTATAATGTGAAAAAACAAATACTTGATTCCCAATATTTAAATCGAATACATACCCAACGAACGAATACCCGAATGATCGAATATTTGGGGCCAGCCCAAATATATATATATAGATATAGATATGTGTACTGTATATATTGTAAGCAACTAATTGCAGCCATTGTACCCTGCTACCATGGGTGGTACAATTAGGCTGTATAAATGACACCTGGCACTGTTAGTGCACTATGCACCCTGAGGAAGGCCTGGGAGCTACAACACGCTGCAGCACTTTGGGGTCCAGCAGTGTTGGCAGCTGTACGATAATTATTGCATTTGTGTGACATGTTTGCCACTGTGATTTATGGTCCACACTTCTGAAAAGGAAATCCACAACAATGTACAACCATTTTGACATTCACGCAATGTCACGATTAAAAGGTCCAAATGTTTGCCAACCATAAACAGTGGTTTTTAAATCTACTTACAACTGTTGGTGAAGACTTGACGTGCAGCCATGAAGAATAATATTTTTAAATAGCTCCCCATAATTTCCCTTGCAGAGATCACTGGTTTCACTCATTGTGTGATGTTATTACAGGTATACACGTAATATTGCATTTAAGTTGTAGTTGGCTGTATATTTTCATACATGTTTACCATCATGTTATTGCTGTAAAAAAATGTAGGGCCCTATTTTAATGATCTAAGCATACAGTTTAAAGCGCATGGAGCAAACAGCATTTTGGGAGTGTCCAAATCCAATTTTGTTATAGTTTGTGGTCTTGTGACTTTTATTTGTTGTCTATTACCCAAGGTCCATACAGAGCTTGGCAAGAAGGCTTTAAGCTATTGCCCTTCATCCAGCTGGAATATATTGCAGACAGATTTAAAGATGCATAGTCTGATCTCCTTTGATTCATTTAAATCTTGAATGAAAAGCTGGTAATTGTTGCCATTGGTTTTGATTGTACTCAGGTAGTTTTAACAATGTGTATCCGGTTGTTTTAAATATTTGTATCAATTTCTTTTTTTTTTTTTTTAATGTTATTGTTGTTTTAATTGTACAACTTAGTCCAGAGTGTTTAAATGTATAGTCATCAACAAAAAACTATTTCGGCCAGGTCTCTCTTAAAAAGGTTCTGGTTGAATAATGGTAAAATACATTTTAAATGTTTTTATATATACTGTATAATAATTGTGTGTGTGTGTGTGTGCACCCAAGGGTGCTGTGTTTTGGCCATAATTTGTTATATATATATATATATATATATATATATATATACACACACGTATACACACACATATATATATAATATATATATACATATACAGTACATATACAGTACACATACATACATACACACACTCACATACAGTACAGTACATAAGCTCATTTAAACTCAAGCTCAAATAAAAACAATATCCCTCTGCAGCGCTGCATCACATATTGAAACGCATTGTGAATCAAAGTGTAGTACGATGGCTTTGTTGTGATGAGCGGCAAAATGCAAGGACATATTTAGTGAATTTGAAAAAAGTGTACTACCTTACAATTAGCTTGCAATAGCTGATGATACCATTAAAGCTTCAGTATGAGATTTATAATATGTTATGTATCAAATGTTTTAAATGATCAACTAGATCTGTCCACGCCATGAGCACCTCTCCATTGCATTTAGATAATTTAGCACTTTTATCTAATAAGTATTAGATTAGATTAGTATTATGGAGCAGAAGGTTAGAGATCTCGAGGATGCTTAGACCTGGCTTGTTGGGAATCGCACCATCTACTGTACCATTTTGGTGTGAGTCAATCACCCTAACAACACTCCATCACATTTAGCCAAGGCAGCATTTCTTTTCACTCCAAAGTGTGTTAGAGTGTTAGAAAAAGTGTTTCCATATGTTGTCAAACTCAAAACACGCACATTTTCCCGTCCCTTACCTGTCAAGCAGACAGTCATCTTACCACTGTTGCAGTCTGCTCGTTTGGAACAGCAGCTGTTAACTTAAAAGTTTTATGACAGGACTCCATTATGGCTCACAAACTACTTTACGTTTTTGACAAATATTTACGTTTCATATTTTACTTTTGTGACTGATTTATCCATGTTCGTATGACATAACTACCTACATTTACCTTGCTTGGTTTAATGTTCCGCAGTGTAATATAAATATATTTTTGCCTGGTACCTGCCCAGTGTTTGTTTATTTCATGTCATGCTGTGAAGACACAATTTGTGGGGAAAAATAAAACTAAAAAAATATAAATAAAATCATATCATGTTGAAAAAATACATTGTGGACTGGTTAACAGCATGATAATCTGCTAGTCAGTGGAAATTATAGTGAAAATAACAAAACAGGCCATGCATATGATTTTCCTCCTTGACAGGAGTAATGTAATTTTTTTTAAAGACTTTATATTATAAATGGTTGTCAGACTGGATTTTTCCAACTTTCCAACCATTCTATTAATTCCACTGAATGCGATATAATTCTTACAGCATATTCAGGCTGTCAGACTATAATAATATAATGTTTTTACTACAAAGAGGTGTGAATCCTTATTCACATCAACAAATGTATGAATTATTTATGATTTAAATAGAGATACATTAAATTTACATTCTGTAAATAATTAATTAATTAATTCTTTAAAGAAAATGTATTGTGTTTGATTAAAAAATATATATAATATATAACATTGATTGATGGTTTTCCCCAGATATGAGATCATGTCTCCAATTCAGACAATATTCCCACTAAGCCTCCTGGTGGCTAAATAGTGAACAGCATTTGAAAAACAATTTCCCTGAAACAATAAAACATAATTGACCTTTTGACCTGTTTTCCACTTCTCCCAGTGTTTTCGAGTATGTGTGTGACAAATACATAGGCGTTGGCTAAAGGAGTAGGTGAACACCATAGAAAAGCTTAGTATTGCTCTCTTACAGAACTCCAGTGGGTTGGACAGTATAACAGTTTGACAACAGGCTATCACACTAACAGACACTGAGCATCCTCTTATCTGGTAGGTGTGATACAACACAGACAGCTTTACGTCTGTGGAGACTTTTCACATCCACGTCGCCCGGCCGGCGTCCCACTTCAACTAATACCAATGAGGTGTCAGGGAAGATGTCAGTGTGTTAAGAGTGTGTATTAATAAGTACACATGTGCCTGTGTGCTTGGGGTGGTGCCGTATTGTGTTTGTGCGCTTGACTGAGTATGAGTGATATGTGCTGTAATGCTGGAGGCAGCCATCTATCTGATGGTCTAGGATCTGTACCGGTATCCATATTTTGTTTAACAAGTGAGCCTGCGCATGCGTGTGTGGGTGCGTGCGTGCATGTGTGTGTGCCTGATGGATCTATGGCTGGTCTAATGTGGTTTTCAATAATGCAAACAGTAAGTCCTTTAAATAAATAAATAAAAACATAAGTAAAAACAGCACCATAGTATACACATACAGCAACACCGTCTAACAATCTCCCTGTGAGATATTCACGTACCCTCACCCCACACACGCAGTTTCAAGTGGTCATGGTGCCAGCTAGAATATTAGAGTTTGTTCACAGACTGCCTCAAATAGATTACAGTAGTATGGAAAGCTTTGACTCTTTGTCTTTCCTCTCACTCTCTCCTCCTTTCATTGCAAATCCTTGAAATGTCTTCAAGGAGATGTTTACCCACAATTCCCCAGGGCTATCTTGAGCCCTTTTTCAACACATTCCCAATTGAGTCCTTTTTTGGCTTCTGTAATTGATTTTGTGCTGAATAAACCAGACTAAACTCATCCTTCTCTCTCATTTTTGTTTCTCAAGCCCTTCAGCACCATAACATCTCAATAGTCTATTGGAACCACTTTCAGCAGTGCTATAGGACTGCTGTTGTTGTGTGTATTGTATGATCCTGGATCCCTGGCCTATCCTTGCCACTTCACACACAACGTCCTTAAGGCCCTTTTACACCAAGCGCAACGCGAAAAAGCGATGTGAAAAAGCGATGCAAAAAAGTGACGGTTTATTAATTTAAATGCATTCAATTAAATGACACCATATACATACAGCGCGAATTTCCGCAATGCAAAAATGCGACATATATTATATTCGCTTCAAGTTGACTTTTTTTTACTTTTGCCTGGCGATGAAATGGGTTTAACCAATCACAACAAACTATTGAGGTCAGATGACAATAGCGGAGCTGTTTACATTCTGTTTACTTTGTAATCAACTGGTAAAGCTTTGATAAACAAAATAATAGAACAAACTATTACATTCTAACAAATTAGAATGTAAGACAACACATGGGAAGTAGCCTATTTCTGCAAACATCAGGTATGATTATCCTACAGTAAGTAAATATCTATTTGACAGGAACATATGAACTACTACAACTACAAGTATTGATTGGATTTATAATAAAACAGTACGATCCATAGCATTTGAACTGCCTAATCCTGAAATACAGCCTGACGTTTCTGCTACTTCTGGCCAAGACTAGTGGCACTCCCTTTCTTGTTTAACAGTGTCGCTGTGTAGGCTACAGTAACGTTAGGCATAGGCCTACTATTATTTACAAGGGCACCTCCTTTATCGTTGTCAAAACACAATACAAAGCAATTTATAGAATGTGTTCTCATTCATGGAATTAATCCCCATCACTGCGATCAGATTATGGCAACGAGTCTATTGCCTTCGCTTCTTTACTCAAAGAAACAATGTGTAATAATATCACTTTAATTAGAAACAAAAATACGTGTGGGTAATTTTTCTGACACACGCACACACGCACACACATACTGTGTCGTCTTCGTGGGTGGGTTACTCATGACACAGCAGTTAAGATACCTTTCTTGTGGGTGGCTCTTTCGCAAAACCTATCTGACGTATGTGATTATATCCATGATGTCCGCCAAGGTATGAAAACTGTCCAAAACTGACAGGTTATTTTTAATTCAGTCTCTGACCGCAGTGTTTTGACATCATGTGGTTCCAAACTGTACGTTTGTCTGACTGCATTGTTTAACTTCACTTTAAACATGAATATAGCAGCAAACAATTACTATTTTCTATGTTAAGGCTATAGTGGAATATTGTCCTTAGCAGGGTGTTATTATCCGATCTAATCTTTTTTTTATGTTTAGGCTATCTAGTGCTGGAGCTACAGCATAGCGCACAGAACAGTGTTCTTGTTTGGCTGAGAAACTGGTGCTAGTGTGTCATCTAGGGGCAGAAAGTATAGAAAAAAAGAAGACTATTGTACAGAATGAATATAATCAAGGCCAGAAAAAAATCCCAGATTATACCGCTCAAATTAAAAAAAAAATCTAAAACCGCAATATGAACCGAACCATTGCTCAAAAACCGAGATATGATCCAAACCCTGGATTTGGTGAACCGTTAC
>JAODLL010005177.1:0-10696 GCA_026546735.1 Forbesichthys agassizii
GAAGCGGGTGTGAAGCTTCTGCGCGTGTGGCTAATTGAGAGCCGAAGACGTGCTGGGGGCGCTGTCTGGTGCTGAACTGGTGGCTCGGCGTGGTCTGCTGCCGGAGCGGCCGCGAACCGTGACACCATCGAGACGATGTCAGGATCTTTACTTTTTTTAAATTTTTGACTACAGTAGCTGTGTTCTTACTATGTCCTTAACCGTAGCCACTAAATGTATTCTTACCATAACCAGATAGTTTAAACGTACCCATAACCTTTATGGAAGAAAAGGCCTTTAGAGTGCAGCTTCCATTGTCGGCAGTGTGTGTCTCTCTCTCTCTCTCTCTCTCTCGCTCTCTCTCTCTATCTCTCTCTCTATCTCTCTATGTCTCTCTCTCTTTCTCTGTGTCTCTCTGTGTCTCTCTGTCTGTCTCTTTCGAATGCAGACAGACACAAAGCCATGGGCGCGTGCACGGTTACAGTATACCCTCTCCTCTCACTGCTGTTGGTTGTTAGGAAACAAGTCGCCTGTTTCTGCCGTGCGTTTGCGATTTTATAATGACTTCACCCGCCCCCCACCTGGAGCTTCTCACGACCCTGTCCACCCCCTCTACCCTGTCCTCCCTCTGGGCTCTGTCCTCCCCTACAATTTCTGGGAGGGTTGGTAAGGCGGGTGCAGCTGGGAGGAGATGTTTGCCGGCGCTTTGCCACAAGGGTATTTCCAGCCAACGCATGATGCATGCTATCAGCTATACTTTGATTATTAATACATACAGGCACTCACAGAGAAATCAACAACCTCCCCCTGATATGGGATATTCTATTAGGGATGGCACGAGTCATTACATCATGTCACAGCTGTCAGTACCTCACCTGTGTGCGTACGGTGGAGGTTTGGCAGTGATTTAGCAGCAATGTACAGTAGGCTTGACACTAATAGATAAGGTGAAGCCATCTTCCTGTCATAACTACTGACTGTGAATGTGACTGTTTTGTGGTCCGTGTCCACTGCTGTTCATTGGTTTCACAAATCAAATCTATAGTATATATAGATTCATTGTTCCGTAGTATTGGATTTGAGCCTTTTTCTGTGTGTTCCTCGCATTACAGCAATTCCTCTGTGTGTCTCTGAGAGCCTCTTTATGAATCCTTCCACAACTGTAAGAAAACAATGTGTTGCAAGCTAGAAGATTCTGGAGGTGTTTCTGAGAACCTTGTGAAAGTAACATTATAATGTATTTCCCAGAAGGTTAATGAAGAAGCACACGACCACAACAAATCCATCTTAATCAATGCACATGCAATGCTGTGTTAATTGTAATGTAATGTAATTCAGTTTATCCTTGTGCTTAAATTAAAACTTTGTGTTGTACATTCTCTAGCTTTCTATTTGGATTGTATATATTGGTTCACGTTCACCTGTAGGCTAGATAATATCACAATGGGCTAATCCTTATAGAAAAACAGTTCATGGCTAATTAAATAACTAAAATACCCTTTTAACCATTTTGTGTCTTTATTTTGTGACTTATCATGTACTGTACATGGGTCACTGGCCCTGGGTTTTCCCTGGGCTATCTCTTCCTTCCATTTAGATATATTTACAATCTATCTCTTTATTGAGCCACCCACTTAGTTCTGACGCTCCCAGACATCACAGCCTCGCCTTGTAACGGGTGTCTCTTGTGACTCATGACTGGACTCAGTTCACAGCCCTTTCTCTCCATGGGACGTAAAAGAAGAGGTGCAGGGTTTAATTGCAGCCTGTGAGTGTTACTATTTCCAGTGTTAGTTTTGGATGAGTGCTCCCCCCACTGGGAATGGTGGCGCTCATGGCTCAAACACACACGCTCAACCTAAATACAAACACACATCTATGTTCATCCTTCTCGTTGTACTCCCGCCCCTCTGTGTCATACTCACACCTTCTCGCTCCCCCTCAGTCTATTATATCTGACTTGCATCGTGTCTGAAGTAATACGGTGTCATTTCCATTGAAGATGTGGCACACAGCCACAGCCACACAACAGAGGTCCAGAAGGATATAGGCCGTGAACCACCGACTTGATGGTAATGGAAAAATAACAAAACAACAACAACCGAGGCTGCTTCTTCTTCTCATGGTACATTTTACTGGCTGTGGACGGAGACCAGTCAGTGAACAATGTCTGTCTGCGTGTTTGAGGTAGCACAGTGCTGTTCATACCATGTAGGCCATGTAGCATGAATATACATTGTTTACTCTTACTAGCTAGCAGTAGAAAATACATTTTCCCTAAAACATCCAGCATAAGGTATGTTTTGCATGCTAAAACCAGCATGGAATGTTGGTTTGCTGGTACCCCGGCATCCCATGCTGTTTGCTGGTGTACCAGCATCCCATGCTGGTTGCTGGTGTGCTTGTATACCAGCTAGACCAGCACTACACCAGCACTAACCAGTATGAACCAGCACTACACCAGCACTAACCAGTGTGAACCAGCCTGGACCAGCATGGTGGTTTATGCTGGATCTTCTAGCAGGGCTGTTTTGACCACCTCACTGTACAAGTCTGTTTAGTGGAACTCTCTCAATGAGAAAACACACCTCACCACCCCACAGGCCACACCAGCCTCTTTTGAGCCATTTTTGGATGTGTACGGTCGGCTTGGTTTGGTGCATTATGGCCTCAACTACACACAGATGAATCTGTGTAACAGCTGGAAATAAACACAAATAAACATGACGTTTGGACCCATTTGCTGTTATGAAAGACATAAATGTGTTGTTTAGAAGTAGAATGGCCTCTCTTCTATTGCCCTATGTATGCTGTTTTATCACAAAATAGTATAATTTACACAGCAATACTGGCATGTGTTTTTTAGTGTCAGAACTGAAGTATGTTATGTCCGTAATACTAGAGAGGCTTTTATAACAAGCCTTGTTTTGTTTTATTACTGCCTTCCTGTATTAGCTGTTGTCATTATCGGCTTGACATCATCTTCTAACTATGGATAATGATTGATGAGTGTGGATAAGCTCAGTGGCTGATCTTCCAAAACACCAGACACCTGGACTCTAGACGATCAATAGGAGAGCAAACACACAGTTCTCTGTGTGTATAAGCAGGTGGGGTGGGCAAGTGGAAGACTGCCAGGCAGAGGGTTGTTAGTTCAAAGGATGGTTTAGGGCTGCTTGTTTTTTAGATGTGAATGGCAGGAACTGACTCTTTATTGGAATGAAGCAAGTCAAGTTGTCTCAGTGTCGGGTTAATGCCAAGGCACTGTGAACTCAGCTGTTTGTTTCAGACACACACACTTACTGTACACAAACATGCACACGCAAAGATGTACATTTTGTATGCATTAATCAATCAGTTAAATGTGAAATTGCTTATCTTCATTGAAGTGAATTAAACATTAGGAGAAATGGGAATGGGAGGGAGAGTGTGTGTGTGTGTGTGTGTGTGTGTGTGAGATAGAGCCCATCAAGCTGCTCCATCTGAGGCACTCTGGTTACGTACTGAAGGTCTTTCATCACTCTATAGAGTGCTATAACGCGGCTTCAGTGCAGAACAACATTGTTTCCTGTGGAGAGAACTGTTTTAGCAAGCAGTTGTATTTCACAGCAGTTCATTGTGCAATGAGAAATAAAGTAGTAGATGGTTTATCTTGGCAATGAGATATTAAGTAGATGGTGTATCTTGTGCAAGAGATATATAGATAGTTTATCTTGTTTAATGATATATACAGTAGATGGTTTATCTTGTTCAATGAGATATATATAGATGGTTTATCTGGAGTGGATATACTACATGACCGTTGTGCTGTGCGACCAGAGCATTACATGGCAAACTATAATTATTATTATATAGTAAATATAATCATATATTATAGTTTGGTTTTTCAACATGTGCGCTGTACCCCCACATCTACACATCTCCCCAATAGCAGAAGAAATGTACACACACACACATATAGAGGCATGCATGCATTAACCAATATCTTTCTCTCCATTCTGACTTTTGGGTGTATTTCCCTCCATTTCTCTGTGCTGCTGATAACCAACATTCTAAAGCTAGCAATAAGGTTGACCACACACGTCGCCATAGCAACACAGTCTTAATGATGGTGACGCGTGTGACCCAAAGACTCCCATCTGATTTGGAGTGTGAGGCCACTGTGAAGTCACAGCTCAGTTGACTCCACAGTGTTTCCCTCTAATTTGCCTCCCGCTCTCTTTTCCTTCCGCTTATTCATCAGCGTCTCCTCTCATTCTCTCGTCAGACGGCCGATGATGATGCTGAACAGACACTCCATTGAGCAGGTTGGACGGCAGTGTTTTGTTACCACACACACACACACACAGAGCCCATGTGCGTTCTTAGCGCTGAGCCCCATTTTGTGCTATTAGCACTGTAATGCCTTTGCAGTTGACCTCATTGACCAGGTTGTAGATGTTACCATGGAGACAGAGAAATGAGAAAAACACAAGAGTTTCTGAAGTGTCCACTCTATGTGTGCTTGGATACGTCCAAGGCACAAATACAGTACACGCATTAATACAAGTGTGCGCGCACACACACACACAAAGTGATTACAATTCGTTTCTAATCTTGAGTGTGCACACATAAACATGCTGTATACGGCATAGATCTGTAAGCACACCTCTTCAACAAGGCAGATGCTTTGGATAGCACTCACATTGCTTGTTTGTATGTCTGGAAAATAATATATTGTTTCTCTTCTTCATAATTTGACATCCTCTCGTGTTAAATATTGCTAGCAGCATAATTATGTTCCATTACTGTTCATTTCCGCTTAGACATTCTGATTAGATTGGGTTTCTCCAAACTTCCTCCAGGGGCTTAGTGAAGATAAGAGACTTCATTGCTGCTCCCTCTACTGGTGATTATGTATGATTTATTAATTGAGACTATTTTTAATTTTAAACAAATTATTACTCTGAAGAAATCCATGTTTCCCGTTCTCTTTACATCTGGCGTTCTAACATTTCTCTTTTCAGCATTGTGAAATGATATCATATAGAAATATATTATTATAGATTTTTCTTTTGACATTGTCAAAATTCAGTTAACGGCTATAGGCAACACCTTTTACAGCTGTCGTCAATCGCGATTAGCATTCCTTACCTTTAACGCTTTGATTTGTAGAATATTGCTTATAATGCAAAAGGTTGGGATTAACATACAGGTGTTGACCTGTAAGCATCCTCGAGCAAGCGAGTTGTTGTTGTTTAAGGTAGGCTATAGTTAACTCAAAACAATTTAACTTCAGTCCCCAATAACAACAACTATGCCCCCCACCCATCCACCGCGCACACACACACACACACACACACACACACACACACACACACAGACCTTATTCTCGATGTTTTACAGTAGGTCTATTGTATACTGTAAGATATTCATAATTGTTCATGGAAATGTATTATTCTACTTTAAACAATGTATCTCAGTCCCAACCAGAGCCTACTTGGCCGTTTGCACCTTCCTTTCAAATGTATTAAATGTAGATGCTGTTGCAATCACCTGAAATAGCATTTAGGCTTGATAGATCACATTGTGTGTAGTAAATGTAATGTATTTGCATGTTCCCCTTATATTTCTATTAACATTGAAATGCCCAAAATTGCATATTCAAAATTCATTAAGGCAAACATAGCATATTAACAATGTCTGCGATCTTTGCACTTTTGATAGACGTCATCATTAGTAGACCAACTTATATAAGATATTTCATATTTATATCAAGATTTGCACACGTTTTTACTCATGCAGACCTTTAGTAAATCTGGCCCCTACTGTGGAAAATGTAGGCAAGTAGTCGTCTCTGCATATTCATTTTATTATTATTATGAAACTATACAGACTATACAGAGCCCATTCAATACATGTTGTTGATCAAAGACAACAATTTAGCTAACTATGACTGTGATGCCTCGTGATCCCCGTCCTGTCCTAGTCTTGTCACTTCATGTGTTTACCTTGTGTTTAAGGCCTGTTTTCCCATCACTCCCTGCCTCGTGTTTCCCAGTCTCGTTAATTCCACCCGTATCTGTTTAATCATGTCTAATGTGCTGCATCTGTTCCTCTTTGTTGTTAGCCAATGGTCTGTCTTCATGTCTTGTCTATTTGTGTATTTAGCCGCGTTTGGGTCCTCACCTCGTGCAACCGTGACAACGAGGCTGATTGGCTATAGGTTTACCGGCCTGAAACACAACGATTTCCAAGCTTTCCAGAATGATTCTCGCAGCTAAGTCAAACTAACCAACCTGATCTCGCAAGGCTAATGTTTACCCTCATTCATTTGATAAGCGCCACCACAAGGATTTATGAGGTAGTGACTCATTTTATTAAAATTTACGGGGGAAGTTTGTTTATGCATGCAAGTTTTAATAATTACTTAATTACTATTGATATTTGGCAGCAGTGTATCGAAAACATATCGCAAACGGGAGTGATTCGATATATTGCCATCCCGAGGGTTGGGATGATGAGTGTAACATGAGTTGGTATTACTTTATTTTTTGTATATTGTATTGTTTTAACTCATTTTGAATTGTTTTTAATGACGTAGTGTGAAGCACTTTGTGTTACATGAATTTGTATGAAAAGTGCTATATAAATAAAGATTGTTTTATTGATTGATTGATATCAATATGTTGTCCCACCCCTATTGTACAGTATGTAATTGTGAGATGACGCAATGACGAGGCACGGGTATGCAAATAGTGGCGCCATTTACGCTGTTCTGTTGATCTGTCCTACCTTGTCAGATTGTCCTACCAGCACTAAATTGAAGTTGATCCAGGCTGAAGTAGTTGTAGGGTAGTTTTTCGGGTGAAAATAACTTGTTTTAGGAATAGATTTTTTGAAGGCACAATATAGTAGGATACTTGTCATATTGTGCTACCTGGCCGAAATAAGTATGCTACCAATCTGCACATGGCTAAAGTACTGTAGCTTACAGTGTCAGTGAAAAAAGCATTTTATGGCACAATACAAAGTACCAAATTATATTTTCGTTGTTGTGAATGTTGGGAAAGTTTAACCACGGTTGCCAAGTAGTTGTAACGGTTGTAACAAGTAGAGAAAATGATGGGCGTGTCTTGATATTGATGCAATATGCGCATGCATAGTATGAAAATGTTGTACAATCTGACGGGTAGGATACAATGTCAGAACACTGGCACTGATAACCACGCAAAGCCCAATTAATCTTACTGAATTGATGCAATAGCCTCGGCATATGCACCTAGCACACTCAAAGCCTATCGTTCACTTAAACCAAGCTGGTTACAGTGTTGACAAGAAAACAACGTGCAGCTTTGCTGGTTTGCACTGTATTGTGCTCAAACAAGACAAGAGATGAGCAGAAGAGCAGAAATCCACTCATTAGGCCAAGAAAATAGTTGGGAAGTCGTAAACTGTATTTCTCGTCAATTTAGTAAATAGAGCCGGAGGTACACTACAAGTTCTGTTGTTACAGACAAGGCTGCAACCATACTGCCAGCATTGCTTCCAAAGGCTCAGCCATAACTACACTGGTCGATCATTTTCATGCTGCTCATGATCAGCTGTGAGCAACGTGGTTCCAAAAGGGCATCCTTTAACAATACTGACATGTCATGAAGTCGTCATGAAGTTGTCAGAGCTTCCGGTTGCATGTCTCGCGAGTCTAATGGGCATCATTTCCCTGCTCACACTGTATGTCAAACGACATCCGGTTCAGCCAGGTTGCTGATGTTATGACCGACATCTCATCTCAAGATCGAGCTTGAAGCGTGCCTTACGTTGGATTTGGCTCAGCCTCTTCTGTTTTCTTTCCCTCCCACAGTATAAGTAAAGTAAATAAACATGCAGCAACAATAACTGAATAATGTGGGAAACCAGTATGTTTGAGTAGTCTAGAGAAGAGTAGATATATAATGTCCTGCATGCATGGGCTTGTTAACATGGTATTCTCTTATGGCATTAGGTTGATAAATTACTTTCTCACCTCTTTGGATTGTGCTAAAAAGGCAATTAATGCCCAAGGAGAAAATGCCTGTGAGTGAGTGTATATTGCATGCATCTTCGAAATAGTTCTTTTTTTTTGTTCTGTCCCAAGCCTGAAATGTAATAGATTTAGGCTTTGTTCTAGCATGAGAAACACAATTTACATAATGTACCACGCAAAATGGATTCTCTCTGCAACACCCAAAAAGGATTTCACCAGTTTCTGAGTGAAACCTTAACCTTTGATGTACTGAATCCTTGCCCTTGTGAGCACAGCAGAATAAAAAGCTATGCAGTGGTATTAATGATGTTAATGTATGTCTCTTGGTTTGTTTTTCTAATGTGGATGCCATCAGATGGCCTCTGGCGACATATACCTCTCTAACGATCTGAAGTTGATCATTACTGTGGTAACTGGCAGCCACTCAGCAGCACAACACGTCATCATGTTTTTATAATAAACTCCCATAGTGGGGTCAGGGGAGGAATGAAGAGAGCATCTGACAGCTATACGCTTGTGTTGTTGTAGCGACATGCAACCCACCCTGACGTCTATTACACCTCTCTTGATGTTAGTTAAAGAAACCATATGTGATCTGGTCTGCAACTAGAATTCACATCAAGCGTCAGCATCTTAGACGGAAACAAATGGTTTGTGGGCCAACATGCACACATACACTCTGCACTAATATGCAGGGGGAAAATCAACTCTGTGTGATTGCAACACATAGAGGGAATGTGATGGTAATCTCTGCTCAGGACACAATTGCTCCACTATTGCACAAAGATAAATGCTTTATACATGCAATAAAGAAACAACAATCATCAAGTAAATATGTGAAACAATTAAACCATTTACGTCTGCACACACACTATGCATGGGAACTAAAAATGAGCAGAGGTTCATGAATATGAGCTAATTAGACTGTGGGTTAAGTCACCATGAAACCACATGAGTGTTATGAGTGTGTTTTGCTGATTTGGCCACTTCTTGGAGACATGCTGATGACTAATCCACGTACTCCGGGGGGCATAATGTATATCATACATAACTATAATAATAAATCACTGGCTCTTTGTTACATTATTGACTAATATAGAAACAATGGCAAGTCAATTTCATTGACACATCCTGTCATATTCTGTAACTTAGGCTCGCTTCCTTTCTTCTTGGTGTAACAGCGCTGGGGATAATATAGTACTGTACACGTATGAAAATGCTGTTGTTTTGATGAAGTCTAATTGGAGACAGAATAGGAGAAAGATGAAAAGGAATAGAAAGGTTGTCTAGCTCTTGCATCTGTCCAATGCAACGCAGACACACACACACACACACACACACACACAAACAGCCTTTCATGCTGAAGATTGGCAGTCTAATAACATTGATGAGAAATACATCTACATTTCTGTATACGTGTATGTGTGCATGCACAGTGCATTTGTATGCATGTCCTTGGGAATCTGTGGATTCTGTGTTCATTCTGCATTAGTTTGAGGCCTCCTGTTTATTCGAGGCAATCCTTAGAGGGAAAGCAGTATCGATGTGTTTCCATGTGCTTCAGCAGCGCTACACTACCTACCTGCTGTGTCCTCCTATGCTCCCACTAACTGGGTGTGCAGAAAATTGCTAAGCACATGTTCTTCTACAATATGTTTCAAAGTAGCTGATTGTATGTGTTATTGTTAGGGGTATATTTTCAAGAAATACATTCATATATATATAAATATAAAACCAAATATATCATATATTATATTAAAACAAAAAAGAACACGTATCTAATACTATTCTCACTTTTGTCAGAAAGCATTTTTAACCAAAACAAACTGTGTTCAATCAGTTCACCATACAGTAGATGTGTTTATTGTTTAGCTTCCCTTGAATATTTGGGTGAGCTCATGTTGCATTTGCTCTGGCAGATACTGTACACTGTACAGTATATCTGGCCAGAGGCCATCCTCCCATTCAGAAATATTTCTGCCAGACCTAGAAATCAACGGGTTAATCACAACTGTGATGAACTGTACAGAGGTGCGTTGTATGGCAAGGCATTTCATGAATAACACACTATCTAATTGCTTCCAAATTAATTTTGGTCTGATTAAGCATTTGCGAATTAGTCAGGCGATGGCAGGCAATTGAATTTCCACATTCACAAGAAATTCACTTCTAAACAAATAATTATTAATGAGAATGCCTCTGTGTTATATAATTGTAATAACAGAATATATTTTATATAAAATGTGTAACTTACCATGACCTTACACTGTAGGTATGTTCTAAACCAGCAACAATTCTATAAACTAAATGTAATACCTGCCATGACATCTATGATGATGACATAGGCCTGGTGACGCCGTATACGATGGCTTTTTGAAGGGCATCGTATACGGCGTCACAGAGCAGGTACAGGAGCACAAGGCAACAAGAGGCACGGTGGTAGAGCAGGGTGATAGGTAATGGGGAAATTGCTGGTTTGAACCCCGCTATCTTCTGACCAAGTGTCGAGGTGTCCCTGAGCAAGACACCCTTAACCTTTAACACCTTTAATGTGAGGCTGCTGTAAAGCGCTTTGACTGATCAGAAGGTTGGAAAAACCCTATATAAATGCAGTCCATTGATTTTTACATTTACTGCATTTGGAAGATGCTTTTATCCAAAGCGACTTACACATATTAAGCAAGTGTAAACCAGCAATATTATGTTAGAATA